>DWJK01004482.1:0-11978 GCA_018248815.1 Croniades pieria auraria
AGAGTTAAGGACATAGTCTGCCACGCTGGCCAAATGCGGGTTGGCGGACTTCACACACTTTAGATATATATTTTTTTAATTTTAAGGTCTGCAGGTTTTCTCAGGATGTTTTCTTTCACCGTTAGCAAGTGATATTTAAACTTAAAACACACTTTTATAAAGAGGTGCGCGGCATGGATTAGAAACCAGCATCCCCAGAGTGAGAAGCTGAATTTTTAACCACTAGGCTATCACTACTTTTTTTTTTACAATGCATGACAGATTGAGAACGACAAATTGAAATTTTGAAAACGGGGTGATACCGGGAAAGGCCTGCTTATGTTATATATTAACGCCAAATCCCTTACGGGTTAGGCAGAGAGAACCGAGTGCCACTTTACACACCTAACATGGGTCTACATTCATTACTCTCTTTATATATACGTTACATGCAAGCCTGTTCCGGACACTATATAATGCACAAATAATAGACAGGTAATTATCAGTTTAAACATCTATTAATGTGATTATTATATTGCGAAAAATACTTTTCAAGACGAAAATTAATAACAAATTTTCAGTGCAATCCAACGTATTTGTTTACGTGCCATCAACACAAGAACCAGTATGAACACTCCGACCTGCCCGTAGAATAAAGTTCCATAAGAACATGAGACCATCACAGTTTTTCAATATTTTTAAGACTGTTTAGGTTTATATTTTATGGTAGGGAAACAAAAGTTCACGATTTATTTTTTATTTAAATTTTTGTTTCACTACCATAAAATATAGGTCTAAATAGTTCAAAAAAAAAACAAAAAGTGTGTTGGTCACATGTTCTTATGGAACTTTATTCTACGGGCAGGTCGATTTGCTCGAGATACTCTAGACGCACGCATAAACAACTTTTGCATGCAAAATATCAACGAACTAAACATTAGTCGGAAAGATGATTTACGGCTATAGTTTTGTAACACAAACTATATCCTATTGCGATCAAGTAGGTCAGATGCTGATGGGGGAGTCAGAAGCGTACGAAACCGGCGTACGTACACAAAGAGTGTTAAAAATCGATCACATGTATCACAAATATACATATATAACGTATATGTTACGCCAATAAGAAAAATTATGGCTAATTAGATAAATAAATATTCGAATAAAGAATGCGTAAACTACCTACATTAAATATATATTGACCACACGGCAAACGCAACTGTCAAATCGACAAACTTACGACAAACAAATGGTTATTGGCGCAGGCGAGTCAAGGTCACGAGCGGGGGGCGAGGCGTGGAGGGGGTGTTGCATAACATGAACAGTGATCGTGACGGAGCTATATATTTTGCACCTGCTCCACTCCGTATCTGCTCCGAATAAATGCATTCGATTAAATATAAGATATCGATTATCGGCAGGTATATTACGTAATGTTCCAAATAGTGTTCTGGCAATAAATCATATCTTGTTACAAACACCTTAATTAAACTCAACGCTATCACGGAAAACGGTAATTAATCGTACAAATCAAATCGGACTGGGAAGAAAAATGAGATTCCAGAAAGTACGGTCGCGGAAAAATGAAATAGGGGCGAAACAAAAACAATTAATTTTAAACGCCAGAAAAACGGTGCGCTTACCCCATTTCCGTGGGACTCGTCGCCACCAAACGAAAATGAATGCAAATGTTTTGATTGTCCCGTCAAAAAACAAGATGAGCAGTTGACGAGTCCCATTATGCAAGCCGGCCTAATTGAATCAAAGTTCACAAAAAGCATCGCTGCGCTACCCTTTACTTTGATTGCTTCCACATAAATTCATTCGCCGCTATTCGTATTCGGGGATAAACGAATTTCGTATCCAACGGCACCCCGCTGCGGGATGACATCGGAACTTTATCAATTATTATTATTACAACGCAAACTGAACAAAACAATCCACAACTTACAACTACACGGTCCGTTTTAATTGAATTGTCCAGCTCGTTACGACCAATACTTTAAAATTACTGATACGCGTTCCACCCTCCATGGCCGCGACATGCGTACATATTTGCGGCTGGCAGTGGCAATGGGAAATAAATCTTTTTGAATAAATCAGCTCGGGTTTAATTAAAGTGAGCCGGCGCACGCAAATTTAACTAAAAATCATACGAACACATCTCGCCGTAATTAAACGCGGGACCCTCACATCATAATGTTTTCATAACCGGCATTACGTGAAACGTTCCGAGCGCAATCCAAGGCTCCGCGGAAGGGCCAGAGTCGCGCGACGATGCGACCTCCGACTATCACCCTTTGCCACAGCTAAGGGAAGATATCTGTAGCGTCGCAAGTAATTAAGAAGCGAGCCACGCTTTGTCCCGGCGGTCCCCCGGGAAGCCTCGGGGAGCTATGTCTCTCCCCGCTTACATAATATCTGCTAACGGCATAATCGATAACAACGTGTCGCTCTTGTCACGTCTAGACGTTGACGCGATGCTTCATGAGCCTGGAGCGGATTGCGTTTCGAGAGGCACGGTAACGCCACGCTTGTTGCCTATCCCTCCCTCGAGGGTCGCTCGAGTGTTTTCGGCATCTCGTCTCATGTAGGAGAGCCTCGAATTATGCGATCTCTCTCCGCATCCGACGTAGCGTAAATACATCTCATACAGATATTCGATCCGAGCGCAAAAGTTCAGTGGTCCATAATCCGCCCGCCGTGGTGGAAGCATTTAATTGACAATGAATGTGACAGTGTAACGGCACGCGAGAGAGTTGCGAGCCAAACGGAACACGTCTCCGTTAATGGGGTCAACAAAATTGGAGAAAAGTGAAACGGTGGAGTGGGCCGAGCAGGCATTTATTACCGGCCGGACCTGACCGGCAACCCTCATCCGCTTCGAATAGGATACGGCGATACAGAGAAGGAGACGAGAGGCATTTTAACGACCGACCAAAGGCAACCAGAACGCTACCAAACAAAGGCGAATGGACTATAGACTCCCCGCTCACGACTGCAATTAATTAGTTGGGAATTAATAATAAAATTCCAAAATACTCAGACGTGATTACCGTAACTGGGGAGCTATTCTACCAGGCAGTACTGATTAAGCAGCCACGCGGCGAATTTCATTCTTAAGAACTAGAAATAATTAATTAGTCATACCTGGCGAGGTCGTAGCACAATTTGCCGCATCGAGATTGTGATATTTTAGTGGCCTTTTAAAAGAGATCACATGAAGTCAGTCATATACACATTAATGAACCAGTACATATTAATGAACGCACAATACATAATTATTTTCCCTTCCAATATTGACTTGGAAATATGGCACAAACGCAACAAAGAGTAAATCAAATAGTTGCAGCTCTATAACACTGTTTGTTACATGGCAAATAGCTGGAGGCGCACTCCCTACGTAGCCGTAACGCAAATCGCTGCATCCAATCACAGCGGGAGACGTTCTAGATGGAGACTCGGAAATCAGTTTACCACTATTGAATTATACGAAAGCTGCAGCTGGGACGTCATACGCCAAAGTTTAATCTCCCGGAGCGGCGGACGGGCTTATTATGCAAATAGTCGAGGAATCTCCTCGGTCATCTTACAGTCACGTATGTCGCGGCACGTCCCGCACCAGACCGGGCGCCGCCGCTCCCGCTCGCCCACGCCAACTTTTTTACACCGTCCCTCACCACCGTTTACACCCGCACACGAACCACACGACCACCTACTCGCTGTCCAATATACACCACACCACATTGCCGTTAATGTTACAAAGTAGATGACGGAAATCGACCGCGAGGAAATAATTTCTTCAGAAATATCGTTTCTTTATACGAGCTGATATTTACCGCCGGTTGTAAACTCGGCCGCTATTGTGTCGAAAGCAATAGAGAAATCGACGGAGAGTAGGAAATTTTTCGAGAACTATCTTTTTTGTTACAACGTCGCTTATGGCCATTTATGACAGCCACTGATTCACACAATGCCTCTACGGAGAAATTGGAAGATAAAAAAATTATTTCTTCGCGGTTTTTTTGTGCTTCTTGAAAATACGATTTGGTACTCGGTAGAGCGGGTAATATTGAATTGGAGCAAATGCGTTAGTGATGTATGAATGAATAAGATTATTGACAAAAAAGTCAATGCTGAAATTGTCAACTAAAAGGTACTGCTTTCGATGTCGGCCCTCTTTGTGCGCTTTGCTTGTTTACCGATATTTATAGCCCGACCCCAAAATACGGAGTACGGAGCGACGTCAAAAATCAACGAAGAAGAAGTAATTTCCCGAGAAATGTCTTCATTACACAATGATTACAAAATGGGACCTTGATGAAGATAAAATTATTCGACTATCAAAAGGCGGGCGAGTCGACGACATCAATTTATTGCCTGCGAATAAAGTCCGACAGAAAATTCGAAATGGAAGAGACGTCGCACGACGGAAACAGGAGAGGGGAGGAATACCAACTCTTTCTTTGGAGCAGAACCGACCCCAACGAGTGTTAATTAAGCGAAAATCGAAACGTCAAAGCTCGACTCGGGCTTTATGCAAATTCGCCAAAATTGACTTTCGTGTCGACATCGTTAGATTTTTTCGCTCGGCGATTGTTTGAATAGGGTAATTAAGAGACGATGGACGACTCTGAGCGAAACTTTCTACACGCCGAGCTGTACTTGGTAAACGGAGACAGTAATGACTAACAAACTGTGCAGTTCCAACTTACACGTGTGGCTGAGATAACTTCTGCTAGCGAGCCGTGTGAGAGGTGAATTTCATAAATGCTCCACAATCCCCCGTGTCACCCGTAATTTCCTGTCTCAACCTAATTAACGACACGACGCGGCACCGCAAACGAAATTACTTTAATGACCCGAAAATCTCGACCTCCGTATTGCGTTTCTCGTACTCGCCGAGTTCATATACGAAATTTTGCTGTACGGACGAATATGCGAATGCTTCTAACAGATTTTCGTATAGATTTAACCGTGGTATATCAGAACGCGCACTGTGTCGCCTGCGGGTCGGTACCGGTGCGTACCGTTAGAATGAACTCAACGCACACTCGACCTCGTACAGTGAACGATTAAAGTACCTCTACAGTTACCTCATGTTTAATCCCGCAAGGTACATGAAATTGTGCCTTGGTGTACGGTCCTGGACAAACAGGCTGTTATATCAGCGACGTGCTCAACAAAAACTTATATGTCTTATGCGTTATTTATACTAACTTCACGGAGCCCGTTCTAGTCGGTTACTTGAGCTTTTAAGTTCTTCACGGCTTTTTTAATAACGTCCACGGAGCTAATATGATGCTTAATGAGCCTTTGAAATGGTTCCTCTTAATCGCATTCACTTTTCTTGTTAACTAAATACAATTTACGACTCGTTTAATTGCGTGATATTTGACAAACATTTGTGCGCACATTAATATACTTTATCTATGTTTTTGGACACAATCTCGTCATTAACCATTCTAATCTTTTTGATCACTTCATTATTGAAATTCATATATTCAAGAAAATAGAAAGTAGTAACATCCAATAGTTTTGGTATATTTACTTGTATCTGATCACAGTTCTTTAAAATAACGCCCAATATGAACAAAGATAGATCTCGTGTGAAGACAAAGGCCGGATCGGTCACAAACAAGAGCGATCGCAATACGCACTCGGTGCCGTGTCGTGATCGGCGGCATTTATCGCTCCGGCGCTAGTATCGCGTGATGCCATTAGAGCATTATCGCTACCACAAAATTTCTTTGTCGCTCCACCGCCGAGATCGTTGTTTATCGAGCGTGACGCGTCACGTGGTTCGATTCCAGTGGCTGTATTCGGCAAATGTACGACTAGGCCCAATTTTGTTACAATAACATTTAGTAAACATTCGCGATCAACATACATTTTATTATGACAACAATAAAGCCCTAACCTTCTAGAGAATTAAGGTCTAAAATATAATTTCGGTTCGTATATTTTTGTACGTTATTCGGTATTATAGAAACTGACAATTAACATCGAATTGAAATAAGTGATAATACGTAGTAACATCATTACTAGTCGGGCCATCCCCAAAAATTTCCGAGAGTTAAGCCGGTAAATACATAATCATGGATATAACATCACTTAATTTTATATGCACTAATTATGAACAAATTTCAGCTAACTCTTATAAATTTCAAATCGCCGCAAGTATTTAATTGGTCTCGGATCTATCACACGATCACACACGAACAAAGCGTGTCATGATTGGAAAAAATAGCTACATGAATATCTACTGAGTGTTTCGGCTCGCGCTGTTAAGTGTAGAAACAATTTAAAAACTGATTTGAAGGGATTGCAATTATTCTATACGTCATTAATAAAAAGATTTCCTGTTTTATCATTACAGTGGCGACAAAAATTTCGTATTTTCCCTGAGGAAATGACATATATTCCTGGATTCTAAATCTTGAACATTACAATTACTAATCAGTACGACCAATTAAAATAAAACATTCCATTAGCATTTACGTAATGAGAAAACAAACAAGGAAACAAACACAAATTCCAAAAGTCATTTTGTTCGAGGTCTACATCACAGAAATTAATTGCTAAATTACCGATAACTAATTGGTTCTTATTATTCTTGTAGTGGAGATGGGTCGGAGACTGGGTCCCCTAAAAGCAATGCAAGATGCACAAACAACGCAATGTTTAATCTCCAAAGTCCAATCCGTCATACAGAACTTGGTACGGAGTGGAAACTTTCTTAAAGATTTTGTATTCACGGAGATGATGTATTCTTCGTGTTCACCTAACATTAAAAAACTACCCAATTCTACTTCTTTTTTATATGAAGCATTCCCTACACCTGTATTTATGTTAGCTTGGTGGTTCGTTGCTATAGATGGGTTAACATTCAAGTATTAATTATTGCGACTATAAAAACTGCTCTAGTATAGTATTATAACTCCCTGCTTTAGTTTAAGAAAAGCTGTCGAACACTTGTTACACATGATCGCTTTTTGGTGTTATGGTATTAAATGTCTTCCCGTGATGTAATGGTCATGAAACGAATTAGTGTTTCGGTCTGAAAGCCGAATTTATCTATCCACGAGTACCTACTCGTATAATATTCATTCTTCAAAAGTCACGCGTCTTCGCGTCTGTTATCAATCGCAAATAGGATAGATACTAACTGCACACTAGCACGTACAAGTTTGATTTTTGGTGTTCTGTTACACATCAATACAAATTAAGTAATGGAGTTACGACACCTGATATAACTGAAACCATTCCACTAACGTCCATTAAAAGTTCTAATCCTACAGCCAAATCCAAAAACAGTTGGAAACATTACTTCCTCTACATAAAAAAATGTAAACTCCAATAGACTTAATTGACGTTGAAACGAATCCAGCCCGCAGGTCAAAAAGAATTCTGTCTGCCGCTTGACAAACCCTCATTTGTCTTCGGGGTCGGCTGAACGCTCGATACCATTCTGGCCGGAGTTATCTTCGACATCCAACATCACGAACCGCCCGTTCCTAATACAATACTAAACAAAGAAACGGGTTTCGAACTGGATGCATAAATAACAAAAGAAATAAATTGAGGTGTAAAAAGATATATCGCGGCGTCTATTAGAGGGCGGAAATGCTTCCCGCGGGACGATGGCGTTGGGTAGTTAAAAAAGTATAGGTTATGTTGTGGTGGGCGTATGGCGTAGCGGCTAGATCTCACATCAACAAGTCCTTTGGTTTTTATGTAAGGAGAAAATTTAAACAAAAAAATCACTCTCATAATCACTAAGTAACTTAGATTATTATTACTGCTCACTTGAACACTCTAGTTATGAATATTATTCAACTTTCAGGTGTTACTTTGAAGTAACCTTTTGCTAGAAAAATAGTTTTTATAGTTTACAATTGTGCAAGGGTGATAATATCCGGAATCATACGGCTAAACGCCTCTTCCTACTTTGATTACAGTGATCATTGACCCTGAGATTTAACCATTAGCACCTCCGTCTTAGTACCATTTGTTTGTCTCACCATCAGATTTTCTTTTCCACCAACATCATAATTAATCCACCACCGTATGTTCGTCTCGTGTCGGAAGTACAAGAACTCTGACTACGGTGGCAATATTCAGATTGAGAGACGTCACATGTAGGAAAACATTGTGAACTCTAAGGCTTTTTGGTTTTCTTCCCGTTTTGAGTTTTCTGTTTTCTTTCGCCGTTGTAGAGACATTCAAAAAATATTAATTTTCGCAAAGCAAATAATCTTGCAAATTAAAAAGTTTTATATGTAAGAGCTCTGAGTAGAATCCTAATATCAAAACCATCAGAATATTACCCGGTGATATTAAATCCACTGCCAATAGCCAACACTGCTCTGTTAAGTGTTATATAACCACAAGGAACTGTAAACAATTTACGATGGAACCACAGAGAATAGAACATAGATATTTCAGAATCTAAAAAATAAATTGATAAAATTCACGGTTTTTAGATCTGCTGAAGACCCTATGACTACTAAGACTAATGTTATTTTGATTGACAACGAACAGCCACGAATTTATTTTGTCGCTAACAACATGTGTTTCCTCTCGTCGGAGCATTATTTAGATGAGCAGACATTACGACGGGGTGAGATTGTTTTCTGGAGTACTTGAAAAATGAAGATGTAATAAGAACTGCATGTGAATAGTGATGGCTCGTTATTAATTATGAATAAAACGGAGCTCGAGTTATGCGAACGATGAACACATTGCGTTTTCTCGTTCTTTGTAGCTCGGAAGTCCACCATTACTCTGGCACCTCGAGGAAATGACAATTAACAGTTGGCAGCCCACCAGTCTCCTCAGTTAAGTAACAAAACAGCGGGCCACCGGGAAAATGACGTAGAAAAAGCACCGCATCGCCAGGAGTCGAGGAAAAAGTGCGATCGTTACCGTGATTTATCTTTTGCCACATGTCATTTTTTCCTTTTCAAATAGGATAGGATTTTCGTGAACCAGCCGCTTACGCGGATTATATTTGAACTGGAAACTAAGATAGCGCTGCGGACAGTTTTATTGGTAGACTGCTGCGCGGGACTTATTTAGGTCACGATTCCTACAAATATCATAATTCATTAAAATTGGAAACTACATTCATGGAATCGTCATTGAAATGATAATCGCTTAGAATCAATACCTGAATGATCCAACGTCAAGGATACAACTGAGAATACGAGGGACTTTAACTTAGACCTTACGTATCCAAATCCACGATGCCAAATCCAAGCCCAAAGTAGTCTCCGCCCCTATTAAAGTTCGCTACCCACTTCCACGCAGTAAACAAGAACTATCCGTGTTGCTGTCAGTTAAAAGTAGGTGCGGGCCAGTAAGCAGTGCACATGCATTCTAAATTAGCAAGCCGCCTTCCAGTAGTAAATTCCCATACAGTTCGATACGGATGTTATGGTAATACGTATAATTATTTACCGTTAACTTGTATTTTGTGCAGTATGAAATTAAAGGAGAATGCTTTATTAATTTGTTTTGTTTCAGTCGTTCTATTTGTTTTGTTATATAATTTGTTTTGTTTTATAATTTGTTTTGTTTTATCATTTGTTTTGTTTTATCATTTATTTAGTTTTATCATTTGTTTCGTCATTTGCTTTGTTTTTTCATTTTACTGCTTATTTTAATATCACTTGAAATCTTTTTTATTTTTTATCTACGTCGATGTCTTTATTTTCTTCAATTGTTTTGTGATTTATATACTGGGTTTTTTAACTTACTGTGTCTAAAGCGAAAACTGGTGAGAAATTGTAATACAATTGTTAATGAACAGAGATTAATAATATACACAAGAAATTATTAATTATCTCTGTTGCACATGGAATTATTGATATTCTTAATTTAGGTAACACAATCGATTCGTATTCTTTATTAGGTATTGCAGCTGTAAAATTCCCATTTCCGAACCTGGATGGGAGTTGTTCAAAGACAAAGTAGAAATGCAAATATAGACATATTTCTGTTTCTGATAGTTCCCTCCAAACTCCTGTTCGTGATCATCGGAGTACATTTGGAATTTTCCACATACTTTTGTACTGTAAGCGTCTTATATATAATTTGTGAACATATTTTATAACGCGCGTCAATGGTGGCGGTACCAGCGACCATAAGAGACCTTAATCCAAAATTATCTGTACCTATACCTAATGGACGGCATATTTGACTTATTTCCAAACTGCCTATGTACCACACAGAGCTATTCCTACGGCAATAAATGAAAACTCCAATGATAAGATAGATATGAGATTTTTTGTAAACAAGTATATATAGCAATATTACAAAGCTGAAGAGTTTGTTTGTTTGTCTGTTTGGTTGAACGCGCTAATCTCAGAAACTACAGGTACGAATTTAAAAGTTATTTTTGTGTTGAATAGTCCATTTATTGAGCAAGGCTATAGCATATATAACATCACGTTATGACTAACAGGAGTTGAGCACCAATGAAAAATGTTGCAAATACTGATTTTTTTAGAGCTTTCCTTGCGTGCGCTGCGTAAACGGTGAAGCTTACGCAAAAATCATATATACGAAATTGTTCACCTTTGAAAATTCGAAAAAAATGGCCGCGGCAACATGCCTAGCTTATACGTTTGTCTCACTATAACATTTTTTTATGGTCATCAAATTAGTTCTAAAATGATACATTATTTGCGAAGGTGTTTTAATAAACATGATATTAATCCTTATTCAAATAAATAAGTTATTTATCGCAGGCACTTCATTTTGAACAACATCGCCCTCGACAGCATTTGATGTCAACGAATATGTAAGGAGCTATCATAGTTTTAAAATAACTATGCAACAAAATAATGGTCAAATACCACGCGCGCATTTATGTGGGCGGGAGCGGAGATATTATATACATACATATGTATATCCATATTTTATAAAACCGGGGATCTTACTAATATTTATTCCAAGCGTTTCTTTAGTCTTCCGTTTCTCATGTATTTTTTTACTACATTTACTTTTAGTGATCATAGCGTGATGTTCTTAAAACAGTTTTTTAATAGATTGCTCTCTAATTAACGCGGGTGAAACCGCGTGGCACAGCTGGTTTAATATAAATTTGGTCCTAAAACCGAACCGTTAATTACGAATGTAATATAGAAATAAACGATATTTATTGCGACAGCAAGTCCGGACACGGAGCGGCGAGCTAGGTCGTAATTTCTAAAATTTCTAAGCGCTCCAAACTCGACACAGGTGTAGATAAATTACAAGGAAGCATAGACTACGAGATGGTACGTAGCAACACGGTACTGTCGCTTTATTCCACAGATCTAAGAATAAATAGAAATGTACATGATTAAAGTCATTATAAAAACATCACGCTTGTATTTCCCCGCAAGGTCAACAGAGAAGTGTAGTACATTCCGACCGAACGATTAACTAGTTATGTTATACTTCCCAACATGGAA
Source organism: Croniades pieria auraria (assembly GCA_018248815.1). NCBI lineage: Eukaryota > Metazoa > Arthropoda > Insecta > Lepidoptera > Hesperiidae > Croniades > Croniades pieria. Next base: position 11,439 of record DWJK01004482.1, read on the forward strand.
TAGGGGGTGAGCACAACGGACGCATGGTTAAAGTTCATTTTGGTAATGTTTTTCATTAAACAGTACGTTATCATATTCGCCAGGTTTTAACCAGTCAAGCAATAACAGAGGAAAGTGTATATATTTTGTTGTATTGTCTTGCTAAAGTATCGGCCACACTGATTCCGAAATCACATAATCACAAGGACGTCCTTGGAACAACAGACTATCTAGTCTAGGCTAAATTATTTATTCAATACCCATTCTCATCGACACACATTTTGAATCATCAACCACATTTGGAGGGTAATTTATAACGCGAATTGAAATTATAGGAAATGAATAAATAATAGAAGATATGAATTCGCTTTGAAATTTACATTTTTCAAAATGTGTTGACATAAATCGGACACGCATTTCGATTTCTTTTCAAAGCTTTAAAAAGTGCAATTTACAGTATCCCGAAGCTGCCATGATATTTAACACTAGGCTTACCATAATTACGAAGAGCCAAACCGGGACGCAGAAGAGAAAGAGGCTCATTTTCATTTTGCTTTTCGC
>DWJK01004483.1:0-11978 GCA_018248815.1 Croniades pieria auraria
CAGGTTTCCTCACGATGTTTTCCTTCACCGTTAGCAAGTGATATTTAAACTTAAAAACGCACTTTTGTAAAGAGGTGTGTGCCATGGATGCGCCTGCGAAGCCAGTAACACTGAAAAGACATGGAATATCAAACAGATTATATTATTCGTACATTGACTATTTACGCTACACTTCTTTTATATAATAAATCATACGTCACTTGTTAGGGCCTTCGCAGACGATAGACAGGCCGCCACGACTTTTTTGTTCCTGGAAATATTAGTATGTATATTAATTCTATAGTTTGGCAAATTCATTAGTGACACCGCCATGGTCTGCTGGCGACGGACTATAAAAAAAATGACGTTTGATTGACTGATCCACACGGTATTGAGTTGCGCAGAGATGTCTACAGATTTTGATGATGTCACGTTAATTATAATATTATATTATGTCTCAGTCCAATCTAATGTTCCATTTTGCTTCAATTCTGTATTTATTTTTCTTCAAGTGGGGACTAGAAGTAGAGAAAGTAAATACTGAGTTATTTTCCCTCGTGAAACCTTTTGTGAAGTTATTGCCGCGATCAAAAGTCCCTCGTCTGCGTGGGCCCTTGTTGTAACTATTTTCCAGCTGACGGATCCGAACGGTCGTTCTATATTTTTCATTGGAACGTTTCAGATCGTGTTACAAATGTATGACTTCACCCGCTACACACACATACGAACAGATGTACGAGGTACATGCTGACGTAAATGCCTCTGTACTCAACATTCCTGTTGCTGAGTCGAGTTCAATAAATCCAATTTATACCAATTATTGATTTCCTCAGCTGTGTGTCGATAATATTTTGTGCAAATCAAATATTAACGCAATGGCGCTCATTAGAGGTGGGGTAGGAAACTAGTAATGGACTGAAACTATTTAGGTTACAAAACGTATATGTTAGTAGGCTAGATATATGTCTGGTTATTAAAATAAACATTAGTAACGAAATATGGGCCAAATTGACTGAACAAATCCTAGAATGAAATCAATTACAAGTGTGAAAGTACATTTGCAATAATTTATATAAAAAGTGTACAATAAACTTTAATTCAGTATCTTAACTGGTTTTCACTGTTCTACGAACATAAATATATTGTGTTATTGCATATAACAGGAGAAGGCGCGGTTAAATTGAAGGTATGTTATGGTAAGGCCAGTTACTGCTGCCTGAACGAGATCCAACACAAGATTGTTTGGACTTATCATTACGTAACAACGAATTTGACTCGATTTATATTATGATATAATCCGGTATATACGTCATTGTAACGTTCCAAATTCTTGTGAAAATTTAGGAACATTTATACCAAGACATATCTCGGTATTGCAAAACATATTATTGCGCAATTAATGACCGCAAATATCAGGATGGGCCAGAAAGGCGTGCGAATTTCAAAATCACATTGCTCGTGACCAGCGCGGAAGCAGGGCGCGGGTAGTGGGGATAAGTAGCTTGGTTCTCGGAAATTTAGTCGCCATGGAGGGTTTTCACCCGTTAGCAGCGTGCGTTTTGTATAAAGGCTCATTACAAAAATGGCGATTCGTGCACTATTGCGCGGCGTCTATTTCGTTCTGAGTTTAGTTTACATGATCTAAATCAGTGTCCACATGAAAGTGTAATCAGATCGTGTGTTAAAAGTTCGAGTCTACGGGTTCCACACTGAATGAGAAACCTGCGGGGCGTCCAAGGTCGATACGAACGGTGGAAACTGTAAGGGAAGTCGCGGTGTCCATACAGCGCGATCGTCAGTTATCATCCCGAAAGAGATCATCTGAGCTCGCCATATCCAAAACATCATTAACGCGTATTTTGGTAAAAGATCTTAAATTTCACCCGTATAAACTTCAATTAGTCCAGGAATTGAAACCGAAAGACCACCACCTACACCGTGCTTTTGCCGAAAGAATGTTAGAGCGTTTTCAAAGTTTGAACAATATTCTAGCCGTAAAAACGCCCAAATTGAAACACCAAAGGCTAAAGGAATTATCGGACCCCATTTCTTCGAAAATGAGCGAAGCCAGACTTTAACAGTAAATTCTCATCGCTACACAGCAATGTCACGTAACTTTTTCTTTCCACAACTGCATGATTTTGAAGCCTACAACAGCAGGACCTGGTTTCAACAAGATGGAGAGACATCCCATACATCCAATGAGTCTTTAGCAGTTGTAAATGAAATGTTTAGTGGAAAACTGATATCGCGTCGAGGAGACATTCCGTGGCCTCCCCGGAGCCCAGATCTCACGCCACTGGAATTTTTCTCTGGGGGTACCTCAAGAGCCGCGTTTACGCCGATAAACCGACGTCGCTTGCTCAGCTCAACAATAACATTCGCGAGGAAATGTCGGCTATCCCACGAGCAATGTACCAACGAGTTTTCACGAATTTGAGGTCTAGATTCGAGAAGTGTATACGTTTAGATGGCACACATCTCAGTAATGTTATATTTAATAAATAAAATTCCCATGTGTTTACTTTATTATAAATATAAATTATCTTCCCAAAGCTTGGTAGTTTTTCTATGATTTTTTTAAATCCGCTCAACTTAATGGCCCATCCTATATTAGTATATTACAGCACAGCTATTGTCTGTGGTAGTTTGCTATAATGTAATATTATAAGGAAATACATTAATATACATTTTAACTACATCTGTGAAAATCTTATTGTATTTAAGACAATAAACGTAAAGATTGTCATCTCATTGACTTAAATTGTTTAGATGATCCTAAAAAGTTTAATAAAATTTAATTGGCCTTGACCAGTCTCATTCTGAGAGGAGACCCGTGTGCAACTGTGGAAAAATAAGAGTTGATAATGATAGGCAGAATAAAAAAACATGGTGTTTTATTCCCGATCTTATAATCTCTCACAACAGCCTGATAGTGCTATCAGTGAAAAGTGGAAGCGCAATTTGGAGATGTAATATATGTATATACTAATGTTATACCAAGATCATAGATAATAATAAAAACATTCGCATGTTGAGAAAAAGTATTCTGCGATAATAACTTTATGTCAGAATCATTTTGCCACAGATACAAAAAAAGATTGATCGCATTGTTCCTAATAATGAGTCTTATGTCAATTTCTTGCATAAGAGCATGATGAACGTGGAAGAAGCACATCATGTCTGCAACAATAAAAGCATATAACCCTTGACGCTCTGTGCCGACCCCGTAACATATCTGGCATTGTGATATAATAATCTTATAATGTCGCAAATTTTAAAAGTTCGTCGTTCGAATACAAATTTAAAAAGTTGGACTTTTGTTTTTACTAAAATAACATTTGCTACACATTGCAGACAGCCGCAACATCGTGAGTTTTTTGGATAAAGTCATGGCCAAACCACCTATTCGTGGCCGATAAAAAATTTTAAAACACAAAAAAAACAAAGTACAATTTTTCCAGACAGTGACATTTTCGCGCAGCTGTCTGCGTCCACACCCAGTGTATGTATATTTTCAAACATTAATCTCCATACGGTTAAAATAGATTCTAACGACATACTCATAACCTTCATAAGAAGGTAAATTTATACGTCATGATAAAATATATATGTACGTAATCCACACATAGTATTGAGAAAGAACAAGACTCACTTTGACCAAGTAACAGATACTGGCTGCTTAGGGGTTCGGAGTAAACCATACCGGGGCGCGTTTTTAAAAAAAAGTAATGAATGTAAAAAAGGACGTCACATCTGTTAGGGGGCGTCCATTAATTACGTGAGGCATTCAAGGGGTAGGGAGTCGAGTTGACTCTTATCTAATTTTGCTTTATGGAGAGGGGGTCTCGGCAAATAGAACGTAATTTCTTTTCGCAAGAAACAGAATAAAATTGTAAGAAAATAATCTTATATAAAGATTAAAGTATTTTATTGTTTATTTTTCACTATAATTGTAGTCTACGTAATCAAGCAAATTATCTTTTTCCTTTTGAGAATAAATCCAATACATTTATGGGATACATCAATTTTGAAAAATCTTATGTGAGATTGGAGATGGTGGGGGTTGAGCGAAATCTCATGAAATCTCACCAAGGGGGAAGGGGGAGTCAACAAGTCTCTAAAATCATCTCACGTAATTAATGGACGCCACCTTACATGTATTTCGTATTCGGTGCTCTCTACATACCCCTTAAGGCACCTCGCGAGTCGATATGATAATAATAATAACATAATCCACGTAAATATGTAACAATTACAGCCTTGATTTCGTACTTACGTTAAAGAAACTATGAATGAAAAGTTATTGGAATGTACTGTATATAAAATATCCAAACACATAGACATCATTTTAAAAAAACATTGTCAAGTAGCACTTGCGTGCTAATGCAGCAAAAATATAATTCGCCACATAATAGAAAGAATTTTACCCAATCTCCCAATATGTCTAAAAAACTAAAAATTCCGAGACTATTAAAAAAGATGTTTAAATATCATGTGTTTATAGAGGTGTGAATATTTACTGTTATCTCCATAATATCAGTAGGTAAGAAAAAATAAAACTGAGACAATATAAATAAAATAAAAACAGGGAAATACTAGACACATGTACACATCAGATAAATCAATTATTTACTGGAACGTAAGCTTACTATCTGTATGTTTACATCTATGCAGTTAAAAAAGAAAACATAACACTCATAAAGGAAAACTTGTTTGTTTGAACACAGTAATTGCACTAATATGAATCGTTAATAGTTCTCGCAAACACTGTAGTTCTTAGTAATTGTCGTATTAACATTGGTATCATAAAACAGGTATCGTGGTAAAACCCAAAATTATCCAACTGTCGACAAACAAGTAACTTTTGTCATTATTATACCATCACGCCGGATCGCCGGTAAGCGGTAAGCACCGAGTGAACATGTCTCTTACAGCGTGGCAGCCACGTCTGACGACCTGACGACCTGAAGAGGGCCTATGTCCTAGAGGCCTATATACTTGTCTATACTCTTACCTAACGTTATAATGAATAGACGCCGTATGAACCGCGTCCAGACATTGTTGATATTTTTAACCACTTTCGCGATATTTATAGCGATGGCCGGCTTGGATAAATGACTACGAACACGATGCAGGGAAAGCAAATTAATCAAATATAATAGAAAATATTCTAATTGTTTATAATTACACCCACAACTCATCGTTCATGCCCGGTGGCTCCCTAACGTATTTATCAGTTTTTTCCAACGAATAGGTACTTAGCATAGGATAATCAATTATCCATGTACATTTATAATATGTAATAGGATACATTGAAATATAATTTATAAACATGCTTATAGCTATTCGTTAACAGTTATCAGTGCAAAAAACTATTGGAAAGTAAATTTAACACGAATTTCGTGTATGGAATTATAAAACGATACGTAAAGACATATAATTTTATAATACATTAAATTTATACTATGCATACATTTGTCACAAAATTATTAGATTTTTGTCGTGTGATAAGATTATTATTATTATTATTATTATTTCGTCACGCCGGAAGTAGGCAGAGAACGGCCAATGCCAAACATGTGCGCCAAATATGTGCACGGACCTGATGTTCTTTTTCTAATAGTTGACAAGATTTTATAAGATATAAGGTTTTCTCTCTAATTCAAAATCACAAGCTCTCTTTGGAAATACGCAGACTGTTATTGCGATATCAAGTTTCGTTCATTTTATGAGTTTGTCTGTCTTTTTGTATATGCACAATTTCAGAACACTTCGCGCCGTGAAATGTTAAGCCCGTGATATAATTGAACGTTCAATAGCAACTAGAATAGATCATTGGAACGTTCAAGGCGAACACTTAAGCTCAATCGCCATTCTATTCAGCTATCAACACAAAAACTACGCTGTTTAAATAGCACCTTTAACTTTAGTGTCAATAAAAAGTCGAACATAAATGAACCACAAATATACAATCTCGAAATAAATTACACTTATTGCAAATACGCATGACGGAAAACGATTTAATTGTTTTACTTTTATTTCAATTATTGGCCTAATTAATGAAATCGTGGAATTTGAATATCACTAACAAACACTACGAAAAAAATCAAAATAAGTGACAATAAAAAAATCGACGATAAAGGAACAAACAAAATACTAACTTAAAATAAACTACAATTATTATTGTAATTACGTGTAACGGAAAACGATTTATCACGTTTGACATGTGTACAATTAGTTGGTATCATTAATGAAAATGCGAAGTTTCAATGCGATAATAATAAAATAATTATTTAATTATCACACTAAGTCCATTGAGGGACATTCAGAGAGCATCGAGTATCATGTAATAAAAATAGTAATGAATGTAATAGATGTACTTCTATTACATTCATCACTGTTTTTAAACACTGTGAAAATATTAATAAGACGTGTTATCCTCCTATATGACTTGTATTAACTGCTTTTATCATAACGTTTACTCGTCGCGATTATTTTATAATTCTATTCTGCAAGCCAAATTAATTCCAAAACCAAACTTATCCTTGAGTAAAACAATTGTCAGTTTCGTGTCAGCCGACGACCACAATGGATCACTGCGTAAGCCGGAACTTGACAAAACGTTTTAGCACTGAAGGTGACTGCAAATTAGGTCGCAAATCCTTACATAAAAAATAAATGAATCAGCTTGCAACACCTAGCTATTCATCTTGAACGGGGTAAAAATTTTAACGTAAAATACAAAGTAATTTTTAATGTTAATGGAATATTGTTATTATAACTGCTTCGGTTGGTCGAGCAGTTTCAAACACGATTGGCGATCCAGAGCCCCTGGCTCGATATGAGGTCTGGTACTATTGGATTTATCTATCTTAAATTTTCTAGTAGAAATGTCTAGTACAGTCGCGGAGTCTGGATCTGTGCCCGGGGTATGGCAATAGATCCACCACCTATTCAATGGTGGGACATAAACGTAACTGGTGTAACGTGGGATTGTACTACACTCCCTTCAGGGTTTACAGGCATGATGCTGCGTTTATGTTAATATTACAGATGAATTAAATATAATTATACAAGTAAATAACACAACAACATAGCTAATTTCTAAGTGTCCACGGTTTGGGGAAGTCAAGTTTCTTCGCCCGGTAGGTGTAAATTTCTAAATTAATTCCGAACATGTTTTACCGCAGCCAAACCGAGTGTTTTATACGACCGCAAAAGTATCGTAAAATTGAAGACACAAAGTTGCAGAACGAATGTAAATGACCAAACTACATACACAGATACTCTTTTCTACAGAATGATGATTACATAATGCCACCTATTGTTATTACGATCCAAAACAAGGCAGATAGACGTAAAAACAATAAATGTTGCTTTTAATCCTTCTAGAATATTCCAACTGGATTTATATTAAGAGACCGAACAGATTCTGTGTTTACAACCAAAATAAATTAATTATCCACCAACGGCCCGGTGTTGGCGACCATTGCCAAAACACGCACATGTCAGATGAATGAAAGACTTCCTTCTTTACAGAAAGACGACACGCTAAATAATAATTGAACTCCTCGTGAATTCATCGCTATATAAACAAAGGTTCTTTTATGATATTATTCTCCCCTAAAATATTGTGGATCATGTGACTAAAGAACGAACGAAACCAGTTTTATTCATGCAGACGTAAATTCAAATAGTTCAACGTTCTTTGATCACGACGCGTGATCAAGGTTTAGTTTACGCTCACCTGTAATAATTTACTGGTGTCTATTAAAATGCTGTAAGAATAACTCTTCCAATTCTGACCTGTGTCTTATATGGAAAGATGAAGGGGTTGACAATGATGGTTATGAATTGACATTTTATTGTATTTCTTGAAATGAAACAACGTGAAATTTTATAACACATTTTATGGTATTTATAACAGAGTCAATTATTAAAAGTTTTTCATTATTGACGGTTGCAATTTAAAAGATAACTCTCTGCGATACTATCCTAGGAAAATAGTTAACCAATTATTACTTCGATTACTTATAACAGTTCTATTATAATATTTGAACAGATATTATATTTAGGCAAGTGTAAACATAAAAGCGCAAGTTTAATTTTAACGAAACCAAGTTTTAACAAATACGATTAACGATTATATATATTAATAAATCTTGCAATTAAATACAGATATATTAATGAGTTTACATTAACAAAGTACTGATAGATTTATATCTTTACTGTAGCAAAGGAATTTCGCACACAGTACGTTTTGCCGCCTTTTGTTATGTCACTTCCAGGAAACCAGAGATTATCTCTTGCTTCCTGTGTATACATACAGCCAGCGTTATACATTTCTTTCTCTAAAATTTCATATACACAAGTTGTTGGTTAAATATTTCTTTTCAATGATTATATGAATTTTTGATCCAAATTTGTCCAACATATTGTAGTTTTGAAATAGAACAAAGTATAATAAATGAACACAGGGCAGTCTAATTGTACTATGTATCTTACATATATGCACATATGAAATAGTACAATAAAAGAGAAAAATTGAATACCAAAGAGTATCAGAGTAGTTGCACAAATATTTGATATTCGACTCTGTCTACCCCATAAAGAACATGGCCTGACGGTATAAAAATAATAATTGTAAAAACTTATTTTTGGCATATGATCTAAAGTTTATTTTGAATTTACATACTAAAGTGTTTCTCAGTTCTGATAGCGTAAACATGTTTGTTTTTATTTCGTATCTAAAACACTGCCAATTGAAAACTTAACGAAACGCAACAGTTAATTTATTTCTTGAACTCTTAATTCCTGTAAATATTTTTCTGTGAATGGGAAATCCCAATTACATCATCAACTCTCGGAATATTATGATACAAGTTTCATTAGATAAACACTATATCCGCAATAGTATGATAATTGTTATATCACCACGTTACATTCATTACACGGTAGGCAGAGAGCATCGAGCGTCTAATGCCTTTATTACTTAATATTACTCAATTACCAGTGGCACATTATTCACATTTTAAACCGTGTGATAGTTTTAAAAAAGAAAACGTGTAATTCCACGTTCGAATATCATTCCTTCAGTGACTGTTGCGACTTCACAACAGATACGAGTGAGAGAATATTGTTATCTAAACGAAAGTGATGTTATCAGTTCAAAGGCGGTTTCTAGTGCAATTCAATGCACAGTAGACTCATCCGCGGCCTATTCTATAGAGTGAAGAAAGTAATGTACGGATATTAAAGTGAATTTAAAATATTCACTTTAACAAAGACGCATTATACGTACATATGTACGTGTTCAAAACAGATGTCAAATATATTCGTAACGTAACGATGTTGTGGCACACCTTGGAGAAAGGCCTATGTCCAGCAGTGGAACGGAAAAGGCTGATATGATAATGATGATGATGATGCTGATGATGATGATGATGCTGATGATGATGATGATGATGATGATGATGATGATGATGATGATGATGATGATGAAGATGATGATGATGATGATGATGATGATGATGATGATAGCGAGTATTAACGTTACAAATAATTCTTACGGTAGTTTCAGTCCTCTTCATAATCAGTTGCACCGAGTGTTTGAAAGTATCAATATTATCGGCGTTACTTCATAAAATATAGATCCACATTTAAGTATATTTCGGCATAATTTCACTATGACTACGGGCATTACATGGCGTGGATGGCTCGTGGAGTAGATAGCTTACGTCCTTGAGTTTTAATGACAATATTTAATGCGAATTCTCCACACCCTGGTCGCGTGTCTGTTAATGTACAGGTTTAATTTGTAGGCGAAAGAGTTTTTCGGATAGAAATATAGTAGTGTGTTGAGGCACTTAATATTCTTATACCTTTTCTTCAATACATAAGTAAATTAGGTTCCAGCTTAAATCTCTCATGCTTTAAAGAATTGACTGATTTGACTTATTAGACTAGTTAGATTACATTGGAGAAGTCCGACCAGTCGAATTATTTAGAAAAATATCCCTTGGGCTGGGATTCGAAACCACTATTAGGACACATATTAGGACTAACAGACCAGCCATTATGGTTATCTCATGATCCACTATTAGGACATGTATTAGGACTAACAGACCAGCCATTATAATTATCTTATATTTATTGTTTTAAAGATTTGTAATTCTTAATTTGTTTAGCGTTTTTTTTTTCGAAAACGAGAAAATATCGTTTATTCTGAAGGAGGCTTTAATAATAAAAACAGGTACCTACAGGTTTGAAGTAAAATAGTGAATATACAATTTTGTGTTAAAAATCTGTGTACTATGTGATAAGTCTATTTGACGCTTATGTTGGGAATATATTTCTGGTAGGTATATAATAAAAAAATTTAAAAATATATTTTACGTTGAAATTTCACTTTGGACCACACCATAGGCATTTATGTCATTAAACATCCTCGTTATGGGTGGCCACAAAAAGTATTCCATAATATACATTATAACGTTTTCACACGAAACCCCTTTTTCGCGCTTCAATATTATTAAAAAACTGTTAAAGACACTCAGGAGTGATATTCAATTGGTGACCATATACGTGGTTGGGAATTTTTAATTTTAATATCCTATAACAGAAGTAAATTTTAAATCGGAATTTAAAAACTATATACGTTTTCGTCCACATTATCATAACAACGTTATGTTTAACATACACATGTAAAATTAACTCGATATCAAAATACTGTAGAATGCAAAACCCAGATTTCCACTGCAGAAATGGCGAGCATTAGGAGTAGGTACTGGTGATACCGTAACTGAAAATACTACCTTATGTGCAAAGAATAATCGCGCGTTTTAAAATAAATACAAATCTGTGCATAAAAAAAGGCCTCGTTGGTCGAATGGTTGTTAGAGTAACTGCTCATCGAGATGTCTTGGGTTCTAAATCCGGGTCGAATACTATTAGATTTTCGAAATTAGATTTTTTAGTAAAAATTTCTATCAGTGACTCGGAGTCTGGATCCGAGCCCAGTGCATGGCAATAGACTCAGGTGAAACGTGGGAGTGTACTATACTTCTGTGGCTACCTCTTCGAGTATTTAAGGCGTTATGTTACATAAGTAAACATTATTGCTGCTATTTTGATAACACAATGCTACTGTATCACAGGCAATGAAAATCTAACCTTCGGATATACGTGTAACACTCATAAATCCTCTTATTCATTGTGTCGCGGGTCACAACGTATCTTGCGCGACACTGACAGGACGAGGTCTTGCGACCTTGTGCTGTCTCCACTCCGTAATCTATTACTTATGTACAAAGAAAACTGTACCTTTTTTTCATATTTGTCTAGACATAACAATATCGTAACACAGCAAGACGTGGTTTTTTTTGGTTACGAAAATTTGAAAAAAAAACACTGAAAAAATTATTCAGTATTCAGTTCAAACATTACATTAACAGTAATAAGAGAGGTCAAAACACGAGTTACCTATCAGATTGTTAGATGCGTATGGCATAGTTAGGAATTGAACCAACGGGTAGGTCTCCAGCAAGGTCTCCAGCAAGGTCTCCAGCAAGGTCTCCAGCAAGGTCTCCATGCAATTATTTTGTAGGGATAAATGGAACCAACGAACGTACATTCCAAAAAATGGAAATGCTCATAAAAGCTCATTGTAGGAATTCCAAATTTCCCTGATGTTTTGAATGAATGAATGAATGAACGATGAATACCTGATGAATTAAAACTGTCGATAGCTTTTGATCCAGATATGTGACTTTATAAGCATGATTAAATATTACAACAGATTTCTTAAAGAGTGGTAAAGTTGAACGACGTGGAAGGAACTAATAAAGTGCAATTTAGGAAAAATAGTATATTAACGAGCACTCATTAAAGACTTGTCTTTAGGGTTTGCGTTTGTTTGTTAGTGACTGGCAGTGGTTGGATGCGAAGAGCAGAAGATCGAGCTCAGTGGCGTGCCATTGGAGAGGCCTATGTCCAGC
>DWJK01004484.1:0-11977 GCA_018248815.1 Croniades pieria auraria
CGTCAGTTAGACGGGGAGAGATCACCGGGGGGCGGTTGACCCCCCGAGACTGCCCGGGTAAAGAGGGGATCCTCGAAGCCCGTAGACTCATACCCATGCGGCGACATACCCGGCGCGGTGTAGGAACGACTGCCATTCAATTCGATTCAATCTTGGTTAGAAACGAACGTTCCGGACTTAATCAGAGCTGAAGACTGGCCGTCATCTAGTCCTGATCTTAATCCACTGGATTATAATTTATGGTTAGTTTTAGAGTCCCTAAAACAATCTATACGATTGGCAGTGGAGAATTTTCCCATAAAAAGAGTGCGTGCTTCTATTGATAACTGGCCTCAACGTTTAAAGGACTGTATTGCAGCCAGTGGAGACCACTTCGAATAAGCTTTATATATTTTTAATGGTTTTATATTAATGTATTGAACTAACACACTGTAATAGTAATAAATGTAGAATCAAGAATATAGATAAAATAAATAAATAAAATATTTTTATATATAAAAAAAATATTTTTCTTTATAACAATATTTATGGCAAGACTAAGTTTATAAAGAGAGTGATGAATATAGAAAAAGCGTGTAGTCTGTAAGTGGACATATTTGGCACTTATTGCGTATTTCCTACCGCAAAAGGTACCCCGCTTGATAAACGTAAGATCACTCCTGGATTTCCCCGAAAAGGCAGACAGAGAACACTCGCACATTTCACCAATTACGTTATACATTCCACCATGAAATAGGGAGTGTGTCTATTCAAGTTAGAAAAACCAAATAATACCCAACCCGGGATTGAACCTTGAACCTCTTGCAACTTGCAACGAATTGACTAACTAGGCGGTAACCTGACATGATAATGTAATAATAATAATAATGTTTAATGAAGCAATATTTTGTTCATAGGGGACAGGACAAAATGTGAAACTGACAGTTGTATACCGGCCTCAAGAGTACAACAAGTTTGAAGCGCGCATCAATGAACTGAAACAACATCACACACTGCTAAGGACATCACAAAAACGATCACTTTATGTAAGGTTGGTAATGCATTCTACAGATCACCCTGTTTCAATGAATATATATTATCATTCTGCTTTTTAACTATGCAAGACATACAATGTACATAAATCCTAGTTAATATAGTGTTCAAAGCTGAGATCCTAGCCTTTTGAATTTATTTATAAAAGAACATTATGCAAGGTTTTAAGGTTTCATTGGAAGTCTGCCAATACTGCTTGATACAGTGAGAAGAAATGCGACAGTTAATAGTTTTGTTTCATTGATATTAAATACTGAAATACATATTTCCATTAAATTCTTGTGTTTACATGAGGGAGACAACAAACTTTGAATGTTTACAATAAATATTATTAGAATACCACTTGTAATAGTGACAAATCATTGAACTTTTTTTTATATGTTACAAGTAAAGTAATCAGATCAGCTTGGAAATTGTTATGTTTTATACACTTATTAATGTTTTTATTATGTAATTTCAGGGCGTTATTTGACTACGATCCGGTGAGAGACGACGGTCTGCCTTCCAGAGGGCTGCCATTCCGATATGGGGATATACTCCATGTGACAAATGCATCCGATGATGAGTGGTGGCAAGCCAGGTTACTTCTTATCACTACTATCATAACTGTTCATCCTCGATGTAACAAATTTAGATACTACCTAATCCTCATTATAGTTAGTTCAAATATAAAACTTACACGGTTTTAAAAATAAAAATAGTTCCCCAAATATTACATCGACGGTAGTAACGGTCAACATTAACATACTACGGATTTATAATCGTGTACGTGTGCAACGCGGAATAAACTTCCATCGGAGGGTTTCCCGGAACGCTACGACACGGGCTCTCCTTACCTCCCTAGGACCGTAGCTAGGATCGTAGGGCGGCACTAACCGCACTGTTGCCCGCGCAGGCGGCTGGACGCGGAGGCCGAGGGCGGCATCATCCCGTCCAAGCGGCGCTGGGAGCGCAAGCAGCGCGCGCGCGAGCGGCAGGTCAAGTTCCAGGGCCAGGCCGCGCCCCACAGCGCGGTGAGCCCGCGTGCGCGCCGCCGTAGGGGCCGCACGCGCCCACGCAGTGATACCGTTGTTCTTATGTCGACCCCGACCGCTCAGTGAGCCGGAGGTTTCGGATTGTGACGATATATTCAATACGCTTTGCAGAGTCAGTCGACGCTCGAAAGGAAAAAGAAGACGCTATCGTTCAGCAGAAAATTCCCATTTATGAAAAGCCGAGAGGACGGCAAGTCCGAAGACGGCTCGGACCAGGAGCGTAAGTGATCTACTCGAATTATATAACTTGTCACTGAACTGAGCCATTGAGACGTCTTATAACGTAATGGTACTGTTCCACTTGTGTTCCGACACGATTTAGGTTAAAGTTATTGAGGAAGTATGGTAATTAAAAGCGAAATTTTTACAATACAATTTAATGGTATGATTCCAATAATTTTTTTTCCTTAGTTGTTAATAGTTATTATCGCAAGTGTGGCTGAACCTTTAAGGACTTATGCATAACTGGCATTACCCCTTACAATTGGCTTCTCTTGATTAAATAATGTAATCCTTGCAATACATATGTATATGTCATCTATTAATTACATCAGCAGACTTCTCTATTGCCAGGATTTTCTCTACTGGCACCATGTACATTATATTATGGTTGTAACAAAGTATAACTCGCAGAAGTTAACTAAGCACCTCGCGACGATGACCTAATAGCGAACTACGGGCATATCGACGGCGAGAACGGTGAGTATTTGGAGAGCGGAGTCAAATAGCAGAAGAAGAAACGCGGTCCTCGCAAGTGCCGAGTTGATTTCTGCGTGTTGTGTTCTGCGATTAATGGATGAACATCGTTTAACAAAATGTATTTAATACAAAAAGAGACGATGAAATATTTGTTTTCAAGTGCCTGTGTATTAATCCTGCCGGGCTATATTCGTGTTCAGTAGCATTCTCGTGTACTAATTGGGCAAATCTACAATACACACATTTTGTTACAGCTTTCATGCTTTGTTACACACAGGAGGACACTAATGCGGACGGTGAGTGCACAGTTTGTGTTTCTCTTACATGTATTCCTTCCGCTATCTCGCTGTTATCGTATATAGGTCATATATATCTATATATTTATATATACATACATATATCTCACCGGGCTGTCCAAAACACGAAACGCGGAAACTTTTTTTTTTGTTTTTAGTATATTTAAATCACTCGGTTATTCACTATGTTGGCTATGATCTAGCGAGGGATACGGTCATAATTGTAAATTACTTAATAAAGATTAAAAATAACATTTATGTAATCTTTTTATAGTCGTTTATTATATCTTTCATTGATAATATTTAACTCATGTAAATCGTAAGTACATGTATTTTTTATCGCCCGGTAAAATTCACCGACCTTGGACAGCCCTGGTACTATCTGACGTTTTCTTATCGATCGTGCGGATAATTATTATTACTACCTACATTGTTCACGGCACTCGCCCGAATGTACAATGGTCTGGTGATATACATATGTATGGACACCATGTGTATCGATAGATATTATTTAAAACATATTACGAGGACAACTGATGTAATGTCGAATAAAATACTATATCGACGTGTTGATAGACTAGTTATATATCCCCAAAATATATATCCCCTTTTAAGCACTCGAGCGCCGGCAAACAAAATGCCAGTATAGTATGCGTCGTAGTATTGACAGTAGTGCCCACATACTATGTATATGTTTTATAGTAGCATGATTACCGTTGCGAGGTTGACTACGATCGATAAGGTCTCGAAATTAATGAATAATAATAAGGATAATACGCATTTTTTACTTTCATGCGGCTGCCAATAACCACTATATATAAAAACTATATAGATCATTATATACATCTGGGGCTATGCGCTTTTTCTAACTTTAATTAGCATCGGATATCCGGGAGTTGGAAGACTTCTATTATTACTAGTAATAGTAGTAGTCATAAGATAACTCGAATTTTGTTTATTTTTAAATAAGTAACAACGGCTTTTTTTGTTTTACACTGGTGTTGGTTTCTTACACTGGTATTATTAATATACTGTTTGTTGTTAATAATAATTGCTTTGAGGAGCTTTAAAGTTATATTTAACAGGATTATACATAAAAAGTACTAAAATATGACGTTAAATGTATACTTAAACGTGAATAAGGTTGTGTGTATTTCTGTCAATACTCACTTATTGTCTTTAAAATCTTTATTATAATGCAATTGTCTTGTTTGTCTGTGTATCCTTGTTAAGTTAAATTATGATTTTTTTTAAAAAATTGAAACCCCAGTGATTTATCTTAATTTAACTGAAATATTGCAGCAGGGAAGGGTAAGACAGATGTTATGGCAATCCAAGGGGTTTCTGCGGCCTTTCTAGAATTGGAGAAAAAAAATTTTTTTTGTAGTCTTGCTCTATACAATATCATCAAATATTACATTTATAGTATTTGGAACAGTGCTCGAATATAATTTTTATTTAGGTCATTTAATTATGGTTATAATAGACTGGATCCCCTTCAGTTCTTTAAGCACAAATTGTATTATTATTGACATTAGAAAATAATATATGTATAGTCATAAAAACATCATGAATCAAGACCATACTTTACCTGCTAATATATTTTTTATTTGACCACATATAAAATATTATTAACCGTACATATATACAAAAGTATATATAATGTATAACAAATATTTATGCGATTGTTTTTCTACTAGTACATATAATGATAATGTTAAGATTGTTCCGGATCAATGTAAGTTTATTGCTTGTAGTGTCTGTGGGGAAGCATGGTGATGCTTTTTAATAATAGACGTATAGTTAATATATATTCCTGAGTATATGCGTAACATAACTGTTGCTTATCGATAATAATATAATGTACGCGATCCAACGGGATACAAGCGATGTGCTCAAGTGTATGTAGAAATCCTTAGTTTTCATTGTTTGCTCTCTAACCTCACTGGCAGTTGCCATAACGTTTTTATTCTGCCACCATTAAAAAAAAATGCTACGAAGTAATGAGAATATTTTCGTCTTGAAACTCAACCATGAGTATTTTGGAAATGAATTTCTAAGATAATTGTTTTAATATTTGAGTTCAAAATTTTTCTCAGATTTGTTTAGTTATTGGCAGTCATAAATTTAATATTCGTTGAATTTATTTTTTAATATTGGAGTTCAAAATTCTTCTTATTATTTAACTATTGTCAGTTATAACATTTGCATTTGTTTAATAGTTTAAAAAAATATTTATAGACCTGGCTGGAGCAACTGTACGTTAAAAAAATAAAAGTTAACTACAGAATTGTACTTAGGCGAACCTTTGCAAAGAAAATATAAACTAAGTAATGTTGAGTTTTATTAGTATGTATAAGCTTACCAATATTTAATTAACACTATTTCTACCAAGTGTCAAAAGATCAAGAAATTTAAAAATTTAACTTTAAATTATTTTCTAACATTAAACGTGTGTTTCACTTCACAAAATTTTAAAATCCAAGTTCTTTGCATTCAAACGCAAAGATATCAAAAGATGCCTTTTGGTCAAAGTAGTCATACCTACAACTAATCGTTGTAAAAATAGTGTTAATGTATAGAAGCATTGCGGTGTGGTTGGAGAGCAGACGGTCACCATCGTGTCGTAGTTATTGGTATACGTGTTGAACGGGTCGCCGGGGGATTCTTGATTGGTTCCTGGACGCTGGCCGCTGTCCCGTGCTTCTAGTTGCCTAACTGAAGCAATATGAAAATATACCTAACCATCGATTGTAAAAATCAGTGTATACTTTTGTTTGCTGTTTATGTTAGTAAGCGCTACTCATTAAATCGTAGTGATGACTGCTACCGACTGTGGTAAATTCAACGTAGCAGACGTGTTCGAACATTTCGCTATCTCTCCATACTGTTTTCCACTTCTCTTACTGTTGAATGTGGTTCATTCCGAAAGACCTCTTCCACATAGTCCAATACTATGTGCAAGTTGTAGAATATCTTCTGTTAAAAAAGAATGTTGTGTAACGTTAATTTTTCTACGTGTAGGGGAAATCTTGTACCGAGTGGAACTTCCCATGATGGAGGAGATAACGCTCATTTATCTCGAGGACGAGAGTAAGTTTTGGGAGTGAGGCGTAGCTTGCGAGTGCCGTAGCCGATACCTTACCTCCCGCATTCTGGTTATGATCATCAATTAGAGACGTAGTTTCATTTCAATAATAACACTCGACTTTTTTTCTATTATTTGTCATTATTTGGTTTATGTTTAGTTGTTTTCTTTTTTTTTTACTCTAATTCATTCAACGCGATAATTCTAATAGCCTCTCCGCACACAAACGTTCGCCCATCGAGCTCACGTCGACCGAATCATTATCGTGAATTGATCGAATCGAGACATCGCGCTCGCTAGTGAGGGTCGGGTAGCGCTTCGATTGAACGGGCGTAATAGAGTCGAGCGTTGATAGAGTCGTTGTGGAGGGAGAGTGGGGCCACTGGAAGCACACGAGGACACAAGAGCCGCCTCCGTCGCACTCGCCGCCGCCTGGCGCGCACGCGCTTTGCCTCTCGCCTCGACACATTGCATCGTGGCATCCGACGCTACCAGCATGAACCAGACTGTGTATCAGTTTCACGACACATCACCGGCTTTCTTTCTGTTTTTCAAACGATGCTGTGCTGGTTTATTTCTAGATTTACTTTCACCGCTTCGATCTAGATCCGCTGTAATTATTGTGAGCCTTTGCTGTTGTCCAGCGAATGCATAGACATGCGTTTGCTAATTTAAGAATACGCTTTTTTTTTAATTAGGCCTAAAAGCCAGAATTAAATTTGTATATAACGTACGACGTTCAACATTGTGTGTTTTTTTAATCCTGGCTAAGATTACAATGTGCGTTGATGTTTTTTTTACAATAAATAAAAAAAAGCATGTAACTTTTTGGCACATTTTCACTTTAGAAAAATGTAAGCATTTTACTGATATTGTACCTCTACATGAACTATGTTCCAATTTTATAATTAAAAAAAAACTATCAGTGTATATCATATATCAATCTACATTTAGTAAAGTGCTTATAAAATAAATTATAAGATTTTTTCGAATTTGTAAGTTTTTACACTTATCGACGTACGTAGATGTAATTTTATAATTATGTAGAACGCCTAGAAAAATACTTTATGATGTTTATATTTCTCGAATTATTTATTTATAAAATGTAAATAACATTTGCAGTTAATGTAATTCTGACGGCAATATGAACCAAATATAATATAATATGGCAACCTATAGAAATAATAATAGTTCTATAAACGGTAATAGCTAGTGAAAGAGTTTAAGGTGATCCCACAGGAAACCATTATCTCTGTCCATGAATACATCCATGCGAGTCAAAACGCCGATTAAATTCTCAATAAACCTCCATCAGTTTCGTAGTGGCTTTCATGAATGTTCGTACTTTGTATGGTAACGCTATAGAAATATAGGGTGTTTATCCGCCAACTAGTTTCAGTACCAAATAATCACTAGACACCATGAATAATAATAAGACAAGTATATCTATAGTATATTGTTTAATAATAAATAATAACTAACTTAGACATCACCGCCACCCGCCAATCGGCACATTCATGGTTGTGTGTACGTGCGAGTGTTTGTTTGTGTGTGTGGTGCGCGTACTATCTTACAATATTGTGTTTCCAGGTCAAGATGAAACGGTGTTGTCATACGAGACTGTACAGCAGTTGACTATAACTTATACCCGGCCGGTGATCATCCTGGGTCCGCTCAAGGATAGGATCAATGACGATTTGATATCCGAGTTCCCGGACAAGTTCGGTAGCTGCGTACCTCGTGAGTCCACTTCATTGTTACAACGATATTCGACAAGACCGCACTCGGTCACAGTGGCATATTATGCCCTTAATCCTTCCAGCCTCTAGATGTTCACTGCTAGACGCCTCCTCTAATCAGCGCCACTCCGTCCGGTCCTGGGCCTTCCAGATTCAGCAGCTTTTCCTTGTCTTCTTCAGGTCGACCATCTGGTAGGAGGCCGATCTAGAGTTCCAGAGCAATAATATTATTCATTTAATAATTTCGGAACAGTCTATTATCTTATCAAAATATTAAATAATACGGTACTTAATTCAATGTTGTGGAGTCAGGTTAGATCTCCACTCGTATCGAGTGAAACATGTTTTTATGTGTAGTACTTTAAAGATTAAATAAAGTATATATTCGTTTGCTATTAAAAATCTAGACGATTTCAAGAAATTAATACAAATTAGAGCTTTATTCACGGTGCACTATGCCTCACATTAAATAGTTCTGTCAAAACATCTACTATATTAATTTTTGATGCTTATTCTATCGTGTAAATCGGTAGGATCTATGGCAACACCGACTTAAGAAGCACGGTGTAACTTTTTTCTCACAATTTTTTTTTACCAGATACGACTCGACCCCGACGCGACTACGAGGTGGACGGACGTGACTACCACTTTGTGGCGAGCCGCGAGCAGATGGAGCGCGACATCCAGAACCACCTGTTCATCGAGGCGGGCCAGTACAACGACAACCTGTACGGCACCTCTGTCGCCTCCGTGCGGGAGGTGGCTGAGAAGGTAGTGACGCTTATACTACTCAATTCGCAGAAGTTAGCTATCATCAGCCTACCTCAGTCCATTGCTGGAGATAGGCTTCTTTTGAGATAGGCTTTCTTTTTGCTCGTATTCCTCACGCCGAATATACGGGATGACGATTGCAGAGCACAGTGACAGACAAATATTATTTTTGTATATTTGTTTTTAAATCAATGTGATATTAAATACACGTATAAATATATATTTTTTTGTTTAATTTCAGGGCAAACATTGCATTTTGGATGTGAGCGGTAACGCTATAAAAAGGTTACAAGTAGCTCAACTGTATCCTATTGCCATATTTATCAAACCAAAGAGTGTAGAGTCTATAATGTAAGTATGATGATTGTCTTATGTGCCACAATTTTATCTTTATTACTCTATGTATGTAATTTTTTGTCTTGTTATGTTTAGGGAGATGACAAAGAGAATGACCGAGGAACAAGCGAAGAAAACTTACGAGCGCGCTCTCAAAATGGAGCAAGAATTCGCTGAATACTTTACTGGTCTGTTATCCATTTTTTTTCACATACTTTCATGCATTTTTCATTTAAGTGCGACGTGTATATAATTATTCATTTTATTCTCATTTATCTCGAAAGCAAATAACAAATCAATTTCGAATTTATCAAAATGCTAACGTTTTAGCTTTCGTGATAAATAACGACTTGACAACTTTTAAAACTATTCAGACGTAGTAGTCATCTATCATAACGTCGTCGGTAGGACCGATACTTACCTATTGATACATTTCTCATATTTTCCACCGCATGTATACCTATACTTTACGTGTAATACTGTAACGGTCCTTTACATATAGTACTTTATTGTACAACTTCTACTAGGCTTTCTCTGTATCTTTCTACAATTTTTTTTATTTATCATAATTAGGTCTCCAACGAAGAATACTACAGTAGAAACTCGATTGACCGATCTAATAGTTGTCGTAAGGTATTCGGATAATCGAATATCCGTATAATCGAATGTATTTAAAAGCGGGTTTTGTGTATATGTAGTACATAATGTTACGTTTATTAAAAACAACAAATATCAACGAATATATATCAACGAAAATCAATGTTCATTAAAAAAATATTAAGAGATAGTTTCTTACATTACATATATACATATGTGTATGTATGCAGCCTTCATCATTAAATAAAATATTTAGGTACGTATAATTTGTTTAATATTTGGTCATTTGCATTTAGTAATCATGATATAGATAAAATAGTAAGTTTAGTTTGATTTAAAATATTTGGTAATTGTAATTTGACGTAAGCCACTTGTTCTCTTTGCTGCTATATCACGAATTCGTTTCAGCTGTAGTAAACTCACAGTATCACTCTCTGTTTGTTTTTCAAACCACTTTAAAGCTGTTTCCAGGGCATGAAGTGCTTCATCATTAGATGGTCCTGCATCATTTTCCACGTCTAAATTTTCTCCTGTTTCATCTTGCGTTTCCTGATGTTCATTTCTCTGCAATGTTTTGGCCTGTTGTAATTGGTCAGTAGTCCGGATAATCGCGAATCCGTATAACCGAGGGCCGGATAATCGAGTTTCTATTGTACAAGCAAAGTACGTTAGTTGTCTATAAGCGTGCGTGTTGCAGCCGTGGTGTCGGGCGACACGCCCGAGGAGATCTACGCCAAGGTGAAGGCCGTGATCGGCGCCGAGAGCGGGCCCGCCGTGTGGGTGCCGCGCCGCGAGCCGCTGTAGCCGTGTTTGTTAGATGTTAACTTACGATAATACTGTGTAGTCGAACCCACCTCACCGAGTCCCGCATGGCTAGGCTAAGACGTATGTAATCAGAATTATTTGCTCAAGCGGCAATTCGTATCGTAGCCATTGAATCTCATGACATTGTGCACGCCGGCGCCTCTCTATCGAGGTGCGGAGTTGTTTGTTGATCATTTTTATAGTATGAAATTGTGTTATACGGTGTGAAATGTCCTACCGGTATTAGTGTTTGACATTTATTTATTGAAAATTTTATTTTCGTACGAAAATATAATGCCCATCTGCAAATATGGCATATGACACGAGCAGTTGGCGAGCTTAAGACGACATCCCCGTACCTACTTGGTAACTCGATGATTACGATTACGTGCAATCAATGAAGTATGATATTTGTACTTAAATATATCTCTTGCGACTTTTTTAACGTGTTAGTGCAAATGGAATTATCTATTGTTTTTTTCTCCCGTGATGTTACGAATTTTTATCGTGAAAGTATCTAAAACGATCTATTAAATTGAAATTGTACATGCATTAGTTACCGAAGATTTTTGGGCATAAAGCGATTCGAATTGGCAGATTTTTACACGAAATTTTCTTCGTACTTAATTTATATGTTATGATATGTTTTTTCGTGTCGTGAACTCATTTTATAACAAAAGTGTACATACATATAATGAAATCTGTTTAATATTTTTTAATGTAACACAAATGTGTGTAGGTTTTAAGATTGTAATGCGTATGAGAATTAATCTTGTTTACACGTTAGCGATTCGGACAGTTGCTCGACGTAGTATGTGTATAACCGGCATGTTATAATTTTATTTATAATTTATTCCTTAAGGTACACTGAATTAACAATTATAAGAATGACTTGTTTTAATAGTTATTTATTTTTATTTGTGCTAAGTAGATTTTATTGTTATAACTTGTATAAAATATTAAAAAATTATGTAATTAATATCCGTAACAACTACTTAACATTAAAAGTTTTACGAATCCTCCATATTTGCAGATGTACAACGTTTATCAGTTAGTGATGTTCATTAGACTAGTTTAAATAAAATTATTTACGTTGAAAATTCTATTATTGTTTTATTTAGCTACAATTTGTTGTAAATATATTTGTTTGAATTCAAATTCAAATGTTTTTATTCATTATAAGGTATATAAATACACTTAACGAACGTCAAAACAAATCTATCTTATTCATTGGCTTTGAACGCCTCTTTTAGGCTTATGTACACCGGAAGAAAAAAGCCGGCGGAAAAAAACTGCCGGCACTCTTTTAAAAAAAAAGAAAAACAGTCATACAAATTATAACATTGCTGTATAGCTTTGAGACCCTGGAGAACACACGTGACAGCTATCGTGTGTCAATATCAGTCCGCTACCAACAGCTTACAAAAGCAGTTGTATTGAAATATATTTTTACGTAATTGTACTAGAGACAGCCTAGTGGAGTTAATTTAGTCCCAGGCCTCCTTGTCGTTTAGATAGTCGTTGATTTCATAATAAGCCTTACGGCACAGAACTTGGGCTGGGATTGAATGGGCTGGACTG
>DWJK01004485.1:0-11976 GCA_018248815.1 Croniades pieria auraria
CTGTAAAATAAATAGACACTGCCTAGCGACCAACCAACCTCAGCAACAAACGCAACAGCAGCAGCAACAACAGCAGCAACAGCAAGCCCAACAACAGGCACAACAGCAACAACAACAGCAAGCGCAGCAACAGGCTCAACAGCAGGCCCAGCAGCAGCAGCAACAACAACAGCAGCAACAGCAAACCACTGTGATAAAACAAGACGATTTCAAGCCACAAATTGTACAGGTATAAAAGATTTTATTTTTGAATGAATGAGTAAAACTATCTTTGAGGCTTGCTGAATTTAAAATATTGATCAGACATTTGTGTTAGTATTACAGTCATTTCATTTTTCATATTTAAGATGGAGTGTTCAACTAATGTCCAACTGACGGTATCCTAGTTAATTTACTTGATCGTTTTTCCAACCAGCTAAGTTATATAATTCACGTAAAAGAGGGTTAGTCTATTGTTATTTTATGCAAACGAGAATATAATTATTTTGTGTTTCAGGTGATCGGTGCGGACGGTCAGATACTGACGGAGAAGGCGCCGGGCTACGCGTGTCCGGAGTGTGGCTCCTGCTTTAACACGAAGGTTAGGACATTCGTCCACGTGGGGTCCATACTCGATATAAATTTCAATTCTAAATAATGGCGGCACATTAAAACGATTCGGAGGAACCGACGATCCTCGGTTTCGGACGGGTCAACGCTCGGAAGAAGTCCTCCATAAGAAATAAAATGAATAAAATTACATGTCAAAGCGCCTCCCGTTAGCGGATTAGATCTCTTTGAATAATCGGTGGAACGAAACGACCGAAACCCCGTTTTAATGCTTAGACGGTTCGCAAGTTACGATGTGTGCCGCGTGCGCAGGAGGCGCTGTCGCTGCACGTGCGCCTGCACGCCGGCGACCGCACGTGCGTCACGGACCTGTGCGCGCTCACGGCGGCGCTGCAGCCCGGCCTCGTCGCCGCGCACCACGCGCACCACAGTGCGTGCCGCGCCCGCTCCCTCCCACTCCCTCCCACTCCCTCCCACCGCCGATACTGACATGAGCCGGGGTTCGATTCCCATCTAGGACAAATGTTTGTGCTGTGTACGGCGGAAACGAAGTATTTATGCGGATGCGTATTTATACGTGTGAAAAGTTGTATGTAGTTTAGCAGTCGTCTGGTTGCAGTACCGAAGTTACTCTTCGAGATTACCGTTGAGTACCAGATGGTCGCGCAAATCTGTCAAGTTATTATTAAATCATAGTTATTATTTGTTGTACTGTATTTCGAGGTACCACATGTATTAAATCGATCATACATGGAAGAATTAAGTAAGGAATAAATATTCTGTAGAGATAAATATATTTGGCGATTGGTACTTTCCGTCTAACCCACGGAGAACCTGCTACAGCAGTGTAATAGTAACATTTAAGAATTGCATTAAATTAAAATTATATGTAAACCCCAAACGAACTCTCGACATTAAGTAACGCGACTGCACTGTTATCGCTTCTATAAAGTTGAAGAATTTCATTGAAAAAAGATAATATTAAATTTTCGTTTCCAGATCAACCCATCCAAATTATATCGTCCAATCCGAGTAATGTAGTTCATACACAAGTTATAGCGACGGTGAGTAATACATATACATAACATATATACAAATAAGATCATACGTACTATGAGTTGTGATAATAGAAAAGATAGTTATCTCCGAAGATTTGAAGAAGCCAGAGGAAGCTGCTGGATTCGGAAGGCCCAGGACCTCAAGGAATGGCACTGATTAGGGGAGGCCAATGTCCAACAGTGGACATCCAAAGGCTATTGATGATACTTAAAAAGTCGAATCTAAAGTACACAAGAACTATTTCTTGTGTACTTTAGATTCGACTTTTTAAGTATCATCAATAGCCTTTGGATGTCCACTGTTGATGTATCTACATCCCGAAAATTAATTAGAGCGTATACAAAATTAGTTCTTAAAGCTGTCGGAATAAAGCCACTTTTCTAATGTATCGAATGCTCACATGGTAGCAGTAATCATTGGTCATAAGTTAGCCCAGCTGTATGTTTGTCAGCCTTTACAATAAACGTAGAGGTTTAGTAAACTTTGTAAGTTTAAATTATGTTTAATTTAGTAGAAAATACATACATTTAAATACAGTATTGAGCAATTTGATGAAGATTTGAAATATTATGGTGTTGTATTGAACATCTTATTGCTAAGGCTGTTTTTAATGCATCCAATGTCCAATAGAGTGAAGATCGAGCTCAGTGGTATGCTATTGGAGAGGCCTATGTCTAACAGTGGATAATGACAGTCTGATAATGATGATGGTGTTTAATAAATTTTAACACTGCTTACAGTTGTTGTATATTATGAAAAAGCCATGGAATTAAGTTTTTTTAGGAATTCATATTTCTCATTCCAGAATCATCATGTAAATCCTCCAAGACCGAAAATACATTTTTGTGTGGACTGCGGGAAAGGCTTTGCCGCGAAACACGGCTTACTAGCGCATCATAGGAGGTAAAACAAATGCACATTGTTGTTTTTTAAAATTAACTAAAATTTCCACTGATAGCCAAAAATTATATAAACAGTAAAAATTGGCATCTTAAATGTTATATTTCCGTCCGAATCTTGGGCACATTTGCTAGGTTCATGTCTAGATTTCATATATGAACTGTGGCAGGACTGGATCCAGACCCACAACACTGCTCCAGTACAACCAAATGGAAGATACATCTTGCTGTTGTTATGATTGATTAAATTTAATGTTATCATTAATAGTACTATATGAATTAATAACATTGTTAATTTACATTAATAATGGACGTTACATCGCGCTTGTAATACCCGAAGAGGTTAACAGAAGAGAGGCTGGAAGTCTGGATTTGTGTCTGGTGCATGGCAACAGATTCACCACCTATTCCATATTGGGAGGTAAAAAAGTAAATGGTAAAACGTGGGATTGTACTACATTTTGCATACATGGACAAGAGTGTGATTCATTATTATTAATTGGGTTTAAAGTAATTTTGATCTTCTTCACAGGCGTCCAGAAGGCAGCTGTACGTTGAGGACGCATGTTTGTGACCAGTGCGGCAAAGCCTTCTTCCAGAAGAACCACCTTATGCTCCATCAACGACAGCACATGGACTTGCCGCCTCGGAATGTGAGGCGCTGCTTTATGTTTTTGCCTAATTTTCATTTTTATTTCACACCTTTTAATACTGCGCCATTACTTCATATAAATGGACAGTAAAAAGAAAGTCATTCATCTGAATGGATTAATAAGGTCCTTTTAATTTTTTTATGTTGCATTGGTGAGTTTTTTATAGCCCTGTATATTAGAACTGAAGATAAAGACCTGTAATTAGGCCTAAAGACAAAACAGTTTCTATGCATATGGTGGTATGCTGTATTTATAGTATAAACATTTTAAACATCTCCAATAAATTTATGTCCAAAAATGGTATTGAGTTCCTAACTGTCTCACACAAGTACTCTTAGAAAATTCCACCAATAGCAGTCACATGACAGCTGACCACATCCAATATTGTTTAAAAGTGTAACTTATTTAGCACTTGCAACCATCTGAAGGTTGCTAGTGCTATAATATGTATTTTCATTGCATTGTTTGGTGCTGTGGGTGGTTTTAAGCTGATATTATTGATTCTATATGTACATACTTTACAAAGGGTAATTTTAAGTCAGTGCTATACAGCTTTGCACCTGAAGTATTGTCCTGTAAGTCTTGTGAAACATTCACAGAGTCAACAAGCCCAGCAGCAGGCCACGCAGCAAGCGCAGCAGCAGGCTCAGCAGCAAGCGGCTCAGCAGGCGGCGCAGCAGGCGGCACAGCAAGCCGCGCAGCAGGTGCAGCAGGTGCAGCACCATCAGGTGCAGCACGGTGCGCTGGAGCTGGACGGCCAGGACCATGCACAACACATCCAAGTGGTCAGATTCCTCTCGTATCTGGATAAACACACATCAACACGCAGGATATCTACATCATATAATATAATATCGCCCGCAACTAAGAACTCACATACAGCATGGCAACGGTTGGACGCGGACGAGACAAAGACTAAGGTCGGCGGCGCGCCAGCGGAGAGCCCGGCTCGTACAGCGTTGTGGTGTCCGCAGGTGACGAACCGCTCGGGGCAGGTGATCGGCAACCAGATCGTGGTGGGGCGGCGCGGCGCGGCCGGCGCGCAGCTGCTGCTGGCGCGCGACGGCAAGGCGGCGCTGGCGCACAAGCGGCACGCGCACGCCGCCAGGTACGGCCGCAGCTCGCGGCCTTACTAGAAACTCATCGACATTTCACCCATTTTCTGGAAGCCACTAAAACGTTATGCAAGGCCATGTGGCTCTGTGGTGACCCCCGTAGTCCGTTCTGGGGCTCGCGCCTCCCCCTCTCCGCTCTGCTTAAATTCGGGCGAAGCCGCTCGAGCTCGCCACTGAAACCCGGTAAAACTGTAAGGGCCAATGGGACCGACGACGTAAGACATTTAAGAAACAAAAAAGGAAGTGTTTAAAGAGGTTCAATGAGTGATAAAAGAAAGCGATTGCCGCAAATACCAGCGATACAGTAAAGTGTAAATAAGCAGTTTGTGCACTCTGAAAGCATCTGTCATTCGTCACTCTATACAATACGTTGAGTCGTTTCCAGCAACGGATCTACGTACCTATACATAACAATATCATAGATCAAATGTCTCAGTTAAGAGTTGATGGCTGGCTCCAGTATTCTCTGTATTCCTGAAATGTGAATATGACGAGTGCATGAATGTAATGAATGTTTTGATTAATGCACATAAGTATATTTTGTTCTGCATCTGAATGTGAAAATGTACATACCTGTATGTGTATGTATACATTTAACCTTTTATATATGAATGTGTACCAACTGTTTGATGACTAATAATAATAAGTATATTTTATTTTCACTTTAAAAACACAATTTACACTTTACAAGCTAAATATAGGCAGTAGAGGATGACTTGGCTTTTGCTCTCTATAATCCAAAATGTCCCCTGTTTTTCAATCTATAGTCTGGGCTCTATTCAGCTTAACATCATGTAGTCATATATTATATTGAGTTGTTACAGGATATTTATTTTATATTTATTTCAGTGCTGACATAAAGGAAGTGGGCGGTCTCGTGGTGTCAACCGGTCGAGGGGCCAACATGATCAAGTACGAGATCTCCCTTCCACCTCAGAACTCTGTAGTCCAAGTGCAGCAACTTGACTGAGTGAAATTTGAACGAGACGACAAGTGTTCGTTCGTTTTGCTCAAGAAAACAGTGATAGACTGTGTAATGTGAAAGTGAATTTTACAGTGTACTTGAAGTGTTCAAAATTACAATTTACAGAACGGTGATCGGTCTCAATGTGAGCGACAAGTCTCGTGTTGTTATATTAATGTTCTAACATTGTGTTCATTGTGAAACAATTTTACATTAGTATCACTCTGTTTTTTGTTGTTTTCGTTTTGGAGCTGTATGTTTTTGAATTATCGTTTTTTACCTACTAACCTTACCCTTTTGTATTGGGTTTTTTTTCTGACCGTTCATATTTAAGTTGTTGTATGTGCTTCATACTCAAAGTATACATATGACGTGTATGTTCTCAGTTGGTATAACCAATGACTCGGAAAGCTTTATATGAACACCTTGAACACTTGGAACCTTAATTTCTGTTGTCGTGTTTATGTTTGCATTAAAACGCGTGGATCGTCGTTGAAAGAGATGAAATTCTACTTAATTATATTGATGGCAATAAATAATAGTATAAAAGTTACTGTATAAGTTTTGACGTGTAATATATTGGTTTAAGGTAGATGCTCTAAAATTTAGAGTATTTTTTATCGATATGATGTGTATGTAAAAAGACAAACCGCTCGGTTTCAATGTAAATGAACGTAGGTTAAGGGGTCCCGTAGCTGCCTAGGTCTAGTGTAATCTGTTGTACATATCATGTTTTTTTAAACGGTGGAACGATGCGGTTTTTGTATATTAGTGTAACAATCTCTCTAGTTAGAAATGGCAACAACTGGTATTGTGTACTGACAGACATTTAGTATGCAATGACTTTATATATATAAATTCTAATATTTTTGCTCACATACCTCATGTTTTCTAATACGGACAGTAAAAGACTGAAACTCCCTATTTTTTGTGTCATTAAAAGTGTCCATGTTGTAAGTGTTCAATTTTGCAGGTTAATATTAAATCTTCATTATATATTATTGTGAATATTTTATATAAATGAATTTTGCTAAATTGCATAACATCTCCCTTGTATTCCTCGAAAGAGGTAAGCAGAGGAGTGTAGTTGGTTCCTACGATTCACTAGTTATCTTATTTATCCCACATAAAATCGTGAGTGAACCTATTGCCATACACCGGGCAGTAATCATATAATTTTAGAAAAACTCAACAGCACTTAACTCAGAGATTGAACCCAGGATCCCTTAATCAGTAGTCGCGCTTGCAAAACCACTCGACCAACAACTCCAACAAGGTAGTCATATGTTAATGATGTCGTTTGCAAAAGAGGAGATTTGGTTTTCGCATAGGTGTGTTTTGGCTTCAATAATCATTTAAAATAATCAGCATACAACATGCAACGTTTTTGTTCTAAGAAATATAAGGGATATCTTAATAAATCAGAAAATATAATGGCAACAAAAAGTTATAAATGGTATTAAATCCACAATTATACATGTAATACAAAAAAAAATATTCCAGTACAATAATAGTCAATGAACTGTCTCAAGTCTGTAAAGCCATGTATCCATTTGTATTTTATGTATATAACGTCATTGCTACAAAATGTTTGTTTTTGCATAAATACATTCTTGATTGCTATACGTACGCATTTAAGTTCCGTAAAGATTTTTTTTTTGTTCAACGTAACGGCCTCTTCGAATGAGATTCATTAAGTACATTTATATATTTTTTTATTTGCGTAATTCGTTTCAAGTGACGGCAGGTTATGGTTAATTCTTTGTGTGTGCAATTGGTAAAAAAATGTAAGATTTTTTTTTTTATTTTAGATCTGATGAATATTTTTATATTTATATCTGAACACGTAGTTATGTCGCTGACATTACAATAGAATAAGAACATATGACTGCCTTTTTAAAAATGAAATCTGTACTATATTGACATGACGTGGATTTAAAGAATATGAAAAAATTAAAAAAATATGAGTACAGATGAAAACTACGACTTAAAAACGAGCTGTGTGGTATGACAAATGAATATACAAAATGAAATATATAAAATATGATTAATGACACATAATTATGCCCAGCAACAGCTGTTATATTAAATCTATAATTATGAAAGTTATGTAATTTTACTTTGCAACATATCCTAAGTAAAAGTTTATTATGATTTCTCTTGAAAATCTGAGCAGGCTCAGACTGAGTAGACTGATTGACTGTTCATATAACTTTCTTGTTAGGGAATTTGCTGTAACGTAAAATTGCATGACAAAGTGAGTGCAATCTTTTGTGACCTTACCACACTACCCACATTTAAAAAAAATGTATTAAACAAAGGTATTTTTCTTTTATTTCTTGAAATTATTTTAACAACACTAAAATTTTATTTACTGTTCTCAATTTGCATTTTGCCAACTAATCTCTCAATGCAATTGACAATTGACCACATCAATTGCTATTAACGTTTCTTTATAACCATTCTGAAAAAAAGATACTTCACACAATGACATGGTTTACAGAGTTATTTTGTTAGAAAACAAAAGGCTGTTTTATGTAATTTTTTTCATATTTCATGGCGCTTTTAGGAATCAATGCAAAGTAAGATTTATATGTTGTGTATCTAGTCTGTGATAGGGAACATGTATTACAAGGTCTTGTGGGTGTTTACTGTTAGCTGGTTACCGCTGCTTACTCAATGGTTTGTTTCTTGGATAATAAATCACAAGAACGAAGTATATGTTGATAAAATATGAGTAAATGTTACATGAGTGTATGTTGGCAGGTTACATAAATACTTAAGAATGTTTGTTAAGTTTGAATATATATCTTGTATGTGTTGAATCAGTGGTTATCCACTTTCAAATGGATCCGGTACTGCCATCTCTGTGAGAATAATCAATTGTTGTATAATAAGTGTCGTTTATTGATTGTGTTAACAGTATCTTAGATGGTTTGGTGTTTCTGACATGCTGCTTAAAAGTCTCCACAATATTTCTTGAAACAAGAACAGTTTTAAAGAAGAATGTAAGTTTTGTCTCAGACTGTTGATTAGTCTGTAAGCTGAGTACACACACATAAGCATGTTTGTGTGTGTGTGTTTGCATGGATGTTTACATGTCAAATATACTCCATTGTCGTTCAATGTTACCTTTTTAATATACTACAATAATAAAACCTTTGTACAATTCAGTCCTTAAGCAGAAAAGCTTGCGATGTTTCTTATAAAAATTTGTGATTGCAGTAGGCAGCTACATATAGTCATCTGATAATAAAACTGGGTCATTAAAATAATAGCAACTATTACTGACCTCCATTGGACATTTAGTTCTGATAATTGCACGTAGTTATCTATGGAAATTTCTTAGTCTCTATGAATGTGCTTGTGTCTATGGTCTGCATATGTCCATTTAAATGTAGGTAGACACTTAGCTTTTTGCCACGTTTACAAAATAAGTTATAAAAGTAATCTTCAAAAACACAACAGTTAGGAGTGAACACAATTGTATATTTCAATATTAATAAGTAAAATAAATGCGCGGAAACTATAAAATATGCAATAATAATAATAGATAATAATTTTGCATAAATACGAGTAGCATTTGAATATTTTCTGTCTATCGTCTTTAATCTTAGAAATTAATATTAAGACAGTGACAACGGTTATGCCTCATTTGTCAATTACATATAAAAAAATTACTTATAAATGGGAGATTATTGAAGACAGGCTTAGGTCGGTGTAAGATTTATACAGATTTTTCAGTTGTGACAGTGCCTTAAATATTGTTCAGAGATGGTTTCGATTGAATTGTATGTGAAAATATATATGAGTGCAGGACTATTGTATAAACTGTTATATGGTTATATATTTATTTAATGTCCTGTATGTGGATGTTTCTGTAGGTGTCGAGCCCAGTTCGGTACTTGTTATTATTGGCTATATCATTAGGGTTGTCCGTTTTTGTTTAATTGAATATTTCTTTTTTTTAAATACTCTGTTTTCTTTTATTACAAATAGTACACTCCTCTGCCTACCCCTTCGGGGTAATAAGAGGTGATGTTGTGTTATGTTAATGTGGTAGATATATATCGTTATTAATTGCAATTTTTCAAGTTGGCAAGTTCTCATTAAAACTTAGGTTGAATAATATTTTTAAGATCCATTAGATTTTTTTGTAGTAAAATTTTTTGCACTTTTGAATTTGAGTATTGTATTATAATTAATATGTCTATTAATTAGTTATAATTATAATAGGCAATACTATATATGCCATTACATAAGTACACCTCAATAATTATATAAAGTATGTAGGTACTAAAATTATTAGATATTTTTAAAGATAATAATCGACAATCCAGCAAAACGTACGTGATTTTATCCACGATTGTCGTACAGAAACTTGATAACGAAAGAAGTTTAAATAAATTTTTTAATTCACTTCTGTACATATGTATACTCTGTATATTATGTAATTTACATATTTATATACCTAGATATCAAAAAATGTATTAAAAAAAGACAAATTTTGTTTTTATATTTGTCGAGAACATCATGGAGTGTCAAGATGCTAAATGGTTCATAAAAATTTAATCTGTTTCACTATAATGTTTCTATTTAATGGAAAATAAATAGGAATTTAAAAATATTGAAAGTAATAGATAAAATCACCCATCGCTGCCCATTCGCTGAAGAGAGAGCTTGCACCAGTACTTAATAAGACTTGAGGCAGCTCTTTTATACTGCCCATTTGTATAATATGGAATTAGTTTACATCAAACAAATATATTTCTGATGTGTGGTGTAATGGGTCATGGTGATAATTCCATTCTTTTACATATAACGCAGAGGCGGTGGCGCTCAGGGAATCAAATCCATCTGCCTGCTAAATTAAATTAATTTAAAAAAATTGCCCATTTAAAGTTAGTATTATACAGTTCAGAATTTGCCTAGTGTCGCTAATCAGGGTACTTAACCAAACGAAATGTTAAAATCAAGTTTTACATAATATTATATATACATTGTGTTCGCTCCAACCTAAGTTAATAAAATTTAAAATACTGCCAATTTAAAAATTACTGGGAACATGAGTTGAGTTTATATCTTTAAGTATTTTTTGTCTATGGTCATCAAAATTTTATTTTGTTATAGGATATATTAAATGTGTCAGTTATTATTATTACAATAGGTATATTAAACGAAGCACATTTTTTTATAAGTGTTTGTTACTCAGTTCATTTATTTTCAACAAAATTTTTTCTCGTCCGATTGACTGGTTAGTGGCTTTGTGAGATGTTTAGTTACGTTACTTCTGTCATCTTTGACAGTATAGTTTTTTTTTTTAATTTTGATAGTAAGAATGAAAGGTGCAAACAGAAAGACTGTATAGAAACTTAAATGTATTGCATGTCACTTTTATATATAATTTAATAGAAGTCTTGATGTAAGGTAAGCTTAGCGGTAACTGAGCGAATAAAATTCTTTTATAAATAAGTGCTTCCCAGTGTACGACGTACATGTCCAAAAACCAAAATATATATGCCTATTGTGTGTTACTAGACAGTATTAAGATCTAACACAATACAAAACCCCTTCTATGTATTATTATTATTATGTGAAAAAAAATAGAGTTTTGATTGTAGATGTTTTACTGCGGTATTGTATAAATAATTTTATCTGTAACTTTACGTTGGATCTTACAAGTTGTTTGCCATTTACTTACAATGTAAATACATAGCGGATAAATATAATTTTTATATTAAATGAAAATATACATACTATAATAATCAGTGATGTGTGTTACTTTGTAAATGAATCCCAGTTTTTAGATTTAAATAAAAATGAAGTTGTTTATACACAAGGTTAGAACAGATATTACTATTTATTTTAGTTTCCAAGCAATTTTTTTTTAACTCAATAGGCTAGCTTTTGGCCACAGACTTGCCTGATGGAAAGCAACTATGTGGCCTATGATGTAGCAAGCTTGCCTAGTAAATGCCTATACATTAAATATGAGACATTTTGACAGTAATATTAATACTAAAAAAAACAAAACAATATTTATAAAAAAATAGTTCATCTAAAATGTCCTTGTGAGGCATGGTTCCCAAAACACTGGCAGCATTACCTCGCCGAATTATAAGGATAAGCCTCCGTGCGAAGTAACTGCCAACCCTTTGTTCCCCAGAGACAAGAACGAGCTTGATCGACATTTCTGTCATAAATTTTCTCGTGTCAGAAGACCATGGTCCTTTAGTCTCTATTGCCAGTGCGGTAAATATGTAATTCTCCATCAAATCACTATACTCACGACGCTTGAGACTGGTCGTCTTCGGCAGCGTCTCCAGCATACATAGCAGTATTGCTGACGTGCGAGATAAAAGAAATTAAAAATAACAGATATTAAAAATAAATAGGTACGTTTATAAACAGACAGACAAAAAAATTGTAGTTTTTAAACACAACGCCAACATTTTTAAATTAATAAATTTAATTTGAACGCGGTAGAAAGTGGTTAATTTGGATAAATATTTCGAGAGCCATGCATGATTCTTCAATGGTCCATAATCTTTAAAGTAGTAAGAATTAAAAAAAATATATGAAAATGTCAAATGAAATAGAAAATATTATCTCAAGGTAAATTTTATCAAATTTACCCATCACATTGACTATGTTACTGCATTACTTAAGTGACCATGTAATATTCTTAATTCAAGGCGGAACTAACATTCTAACGATTATACAATTTGATCGTTTAC
>DWJK01004486.1:0-11975 GCA_018248815.1 Croniades pieria auraria
GGTGCGCGCCATGGATTTGAACCCAGCACACCCGGAGTGAGAGGGTGAATTCTTAACCACTAGGCTATCACTGCTTCTGATAAATGATGTATTTTGACATAAATAAAAAGTTTTTTAGGTGTCGAAGGTGGCTGTATTTGAACAAGTGACAGTTGCGTTGCATGGCGAATGACTTTGCTTTGTGGAAACAAACCAAGTATTTCACAGATACATAAATACAGTGCGAGCGAGCTATGCCTAATGTAAATAGCTATACGACTTACGGAGCCTGAATCCACATGGAATGCAACTATACTCGACATTTTATTATACTAAGTGAAACAACATTACCGTTGGAATAGCATTCTAGAATTTAAACCATGACTTGCCAGCTAGCTGGAGGGCGTCTTACGTTACGTTTGCCATGAGTAATGAAGGTAGAAGTCAGGTCTGTAAAAATACGCATACTTCGCACTCTGTGCTCCCTGCTTACCTCTTAAGAGACCTAGTATGACATTATACAGTAACAAATTTTCTATGTACATTCAGTACCAAATGAACGGTATCATTGTTTTGATGTGTTTTTTTCTGAAAATACTATATATATTTTAATTACGCATGAATTTATACATAACTATATTTATACGGGATATCAGCAAAATATTTACTTAAATCGAATCTGTCTTATGATGTTATATTTTTCTACTTTTTTGCAGACGGTACACAGACGTACTTACAAGTTTTTAAAAATAGAAATAGAAGACTCTTCCGGGGCATGTACAACATTTTAACATAAATAGCAATACTTGTCATCGGATTGTAATTCCCTATTCGCTCCACTTATACGACCTTCATTTAGTCATATCCGGTGGAAAAAGTGTTACTACTGTTCTTTGTAACAAATATCCGGACTTTTTTATTGTCGCCGATAGAAAAAGCAAGTTCGCAGACTGAGACAGTGACAAACTACAACGAAAGCGAATGACGAGGCGTCGCTCTGCATATGAAAGTGTTTTTGTCACGATGTAATGGATCTCTTGCAGACTACTTGAAAGTAATGTTTCATTGAAAAATAAATTTTTACTGATATTTGTACTTTTTGTGTTGACGTAATTATTATATTCATCATCACCCCAGGTCTGATACAAGGTAGGTAGAGTATGTCTAACGCCGAATACCTCATTTTAATAGATCTCATGTGCTTCTTCTACAGACACTTCTGTTTCCCTGTCAGACAATCTGACATAACTGACGCGTTTCATATACACATTAAAATGACGTAATATTACTAATTAAAAATGTAAATGAATGTTCATTAAATTCAAATAATTTGCCGAGCGGTTTTAAGTTTACTCTTTATTAGCACGGTTGATGTTTAAATGATATATTTTGCATACAATCGACATAGGCTTTGCAGGTGGTAGAGCACGTGCAAAAATGCATAGAGTCATAAGTCGTTACTAGTGTGACGGCAGCACTTCCATACCAATATTATAATCCCGTAGTTCGCCCTCCTTGTACTTGGGCAGACGTCATCGATTCATTTAGCTTTCCATATACTTATCTCATACCTAATTTGGCGTTCAGGGTTGCGGTTTTAATATTTTTAGACGAAAAACTTTTTATTAAACTAGTCGGTTTGCTATTTTTTAATGTTTTGACAACCCTAATATTTTGGGTTATTCTCATAAGATAGAAAGCTAAAAATGTAAATAATAAACGTGTCTCTACTCAGAATAAGAACAAAAGGCCATGGTCTGCCACGCTGGCCACGTGCGCGCTCGAACACAATGCAGGTTTCGTCACGCTGTTTTTCTTCACCATTACATCAAGTGATATTTTATTTATACAATCGACATAATTTTGTTAAGATCGTAAATAATGAAACATAATTATAAAATTTAACTTTTCAATAAACAATGGAATATAATTACGCACTTGTTCCATCAATAAGTCCTCTTAACATCAAACAAGAGCGTTCACCCGCCAATTGAATGGTAAACGATCGCTTTCAGTTCTATTAAGAGAGACATGTATCTCGTTAGAATGCTGAGCCAAGCCAAGAATTTCATCCAATATTTGCCAAATTGTTTTACTGTTTAGTTCGATAGAAATCGCTTTAAAATACATATTATTCTTTCTGTTCTCTTCATCTTATAATTAAGCTCCTTCCAGTAAAGGTTGTCTGGAAGAGATCGCTCTTTTAGCGATAAGACCGCCTTTTGTTTTTACGGAAATCCGATTTCCTGTACTTTGTATTTTATTTTGTATACAATAAAGTGTTTGTATTGTATTGTATTATTTGTTGCGTTCGTACGTCTGTACGTATTATTGATACCTTTTGATACTTAGTCTTGTGATTTTTA
Source organism: Croniades pieria auraria (assembly GCA_018248815.1). NCBI lineage: Eukaryota > Metazoa > Arthropoda > Insecta > Lepidoptera > Hesperiidae > Croniades > Croniades pieria. Next base: position 2,346 of record DWJK01004486.1, read on the forward strand.
TAAAATGCCAATTAAAAAACATCTGCGAATGCCTTGATTTATTTATAATTTACAGAAGTGGTTTCATTTGGACGTCCTTATCTAGTTAGTTCCTCACATGATTCCAATCTGTTATTACTATTATTATATTATCAAGCCAAGTCCTTGGCGGGACAGGCAGAGATGACCGAGTGTCAAATATCGCTGTCCTTACCGACCTAGTAACTTTTTTTTACCTTAATCAATCTTGTCGTAATTTTTTAAATTATTTTTATTATAAACGCGTTTATATGTAGTTATTACAGTGATCTCGTTATTTTTTATTACTAAATAATGAAATAAAAACAACCTCAATCTCTTGAAATGATGTCCATAAACCATGATACCTAGAATAATTGTCACATGACTAAAGTACAGAGTTTGATACAACCTTTCGGTATCTAGCAGATTATTTTACAATTTTTTCTATGCAAATATCTTAGATACATTTTTATATTATGCAGTGCTGATGCCCGCGACGACTATGTATTTTATGTGCACTGGAATAACCATCGACAAGTCGGAAGCTAAAATATACATTGACAGTTACTAAACACGCAGTAAAACTTTATCTATCCAGCAGTTTTCCTGTGAAATTTCGTTTGTAGGTTTTCCTATTATGTGTGTAGATATATAAAATATATTTTCTATTATATTTGACTGAACAGTAACTTTTTAAAAGTAGATTTTTTACAAAAAGTAGATTACAGGCGTGATGTTACGTATTTCATTATAAAATTATATGCCTACAATAATTTGTCAGTAACCGGGATTGTCTAGCAGAAAAGTTCATTTATTTTCCAAACCACATTTTAGGAGAGAAGATAAATAAATATGTAAAGTATTTTTAAATATATAATCATACATACCTATGACCTTGTTCAGCCACCCAGTAACTATGTTAATTGCAACCTGAAACAAAAAAGATGCAACTTAATTTCTGTTTGACAGCACTATTAATGTAATAAACTGTTTGTTAGTTAAATATTAAGAGGTTTGTTTTTACTAGAACTCAGTGTACAGAATAGTCAAGTCTAAGTCATGTACATTACATTTGCCTGTCTATCCAAGTCTGGATACAATAACACAGGGTTTGTCGTCATTTAGGATGAGATGGCTATATGTGGAATAGTCCTAATATATTTTAGGAAATACTCTCATACTCTGCTAGCAACACAGGTAATTTTAAGGGCCATTAGGAGATCAGGAAAAACTCATTGAACAATTGTACGATGCAGTGGCAGAGCAAAAACTTCAAGTCAAACTAACCTCATGGGGGCGCCACTATCGCACTTGTGACCAACAACTGCGACACTAGCGCTCACGTGTTTTTAATACGCTTTTATTAGCTTCGGTTGTAATGCAGATTTTGTAAATCTTTAAATACAATATCTCGCAAGATTAGGAGTTAAATTAAACAGTTTCTCATTTAAAAAATACAATTGCAAAGTTGTTCAATATATAAGTTCATTGACTTGTCAACATTATTTTGCGAAATTAAGTCACTTTCTAAACAGACTTAATTTTCTATATTGAATGGTGAGAACTAGTTCTCCCATATTATCGTTTTTATTAAGAACATACGCCACTATATAATGTTTTAAATGATAATATATACATAATTAGATATTTCACCTCATTATTTCACCATTTGATATATTACCATTATTTTAACGCTAACTAAATACCAAGAACTCTATGTCTAGATCACATACATCTATATTTAATATAGTAATAGAAACCTTTTTTGAAACCAATCAAGAATACATTTAACGTCTAAAATAGGTTAAAACTCGAGGGTAGTTCGCTTAGTAGGCCTACCGTCTAAAATTATCACGCTGAACACACTAGCAAAACCTATGTTCATCAGAATTATTCATATTTATCCTTTTATAGTTCCACTGTTGAACACGGGTCTACTCTTAGAACGAGAAGGGTTAGAACCGAATGTTTACGTTAAGGCAGCTGTGTACTGTAACAGGAATTAGTTCTTCTACGAAGCGAAAAACACAATGTTTTAGTACTTTGAATATAATTTGCAGTATTTATAAAACCGTACGGAAGTATTTATGTGCAAACAAAAGTGTTCGGTCTAGAATTTGACCACTGTACTTTATGATTAAATTATGTACTGGCTTAGTTTTTTTTTCAAACAATCAATCAAATTTGCTTTTTCAATCATGGTTCAATGTACACATGTTTTTTTGCGATAGCCCTACTAGTTTCGAACTTATCCAAGATTCGTATCCATAACCTCAAACCTTAGATAGGTTTGGTGAATTAGTAAGGAAATATTAAAAAAAATGTGGTTAACAGATCACGAACATCGTTGCATCTCTACGCCTCGCTGCGATATAGGCGTGGCGCGAGCATTGCGAGTACTGAGACTGGTTCTGGTCTAGTCTGGTCGGGTCATAGCAACGCCGTGTTGTAAAATAGGAAGGAAAATGTAATATTTATTGCGTATCTGTTTCTATATAGATTTAGGTGTATATATTGTGGCTGATGAGAGAGCCAGATTTCTTCGGAATCACCGAGCGTGGTTGACGAGGGTGATGAAAGTAGAAATAGATAATGTGTGTAAGGATTGAGATTATTGACACTCCGTACACTTTGCCTACCCCGTTAAGGACCTAACGTGATAATAAAGTAATAATAATTTATTTTTTTGTTGTAATGGAATTACAAGTGTAATAATTGCGAGTATAAATATGGCTGAAAAAGAATCTGTATTTCTCTAAATAAGTATATGCATATAAATTCACGCTTAAAATTCTAAACTCACGCTTAAAATTAAAAAAGTATTTTAATCCAAATCGAATGTTAGCGTCATTTTGTTCTTAATATATTTTTTTTGTTTGCATGTTTTACTTAATTTGACTAAGGATTATACAATTGGCCTCCCTTAAATATTAATCTAGCCTCTATTAATAACCTAACCTAACCTTCTGATCTTTATTATCTATGGATCTATTATAAGCTGGTATTTACAAACATTCGGCAGACGGCATTAGTTTAAAACGGAGTTCGCCTTGAATGTATAAGAAGGTCGTTAAATCTTTCTACGGCGTGCATAGCAATGTGGTGGAGCGGCGTCTCGTGATGCAACGGTATTGTTGGTCGAAACTAGCGGAAGTGGTGACATTTCGTTGCTGTGTTGCCATAAGTGGATTATATAGATTTGTGTATGTTCAAATGCTAGTGCGCAGTGACACTTTTTCAGTTTGATCGAAAGTAATATGACGTTAGTGTGCGGTGACACTGTGTCAGATTCGATTGAAAGTAACACGCCAGTTGTAAGATTTGCTACGTTCGAAAAATGATACGAGTCGAATAATTGCAAAGAGATGAGTATATTGCGTGTTTGACATAGAATTTTATTAGGTATCTGTTTGGGGTTTTATTACAAAACTATGAATATAATACTGATTTTTCAAATGCAAATAGGTACATTTGTATATTTTAATATGATGTAAACATGTCTAAGTTCCTGTCAATGAGATTTGTTCAATAACATCTCAATAAAAATCATTGATTGATAAAGAACTGACATTGTGTATTGCTTCAGACGATTGTTGTTTGGAAGCCTTTTGAAAGACACTGAGATAATAAATAAACGATTCTGTGAAGAATATATCATGAGATTAGATACTGAGAAGTATTGTCAATATTTCTTTCTTTGAAATGTATTTATTCACATTTAGAAATAATTTGTAACTCTTTTATGTTCTATGTATATATTTAGTACTTAGGAAACATTTACGCGTGCGTATTTATGTACTTACACTTACATGTATGTATTTAGTACTTAGGAAATTGAGGATTTTTTCATTACATTTATACAGAAATCCTATTGGAAATATGAATAATAAAAATAACGCCTAAATATCAAATTAATGTGCTGGAAACTGGAAAAGACTAGTGGTTAATAATTTCGACTAACACATTGGGAGGGCTGGATTAAAATCCTGGAGCTTTACATAGCGTTTTATAATTAACAACCGTCACTGTAACGATGAAGGAAAATACCGTTAGAAAACTTACACGCCTTGGAAACTTCCATAATGTTCTCCATAATGATCTTAACACTGTTGAGGCTGAGAGAAGACTGCTTTCGAACAATAGAATTATCAAAAGATGATGATGACACTGCATCAAATGTTTTGACTTACATAGGCTTAGTAATTTAAGTTGAGAACTAAATAAAAGTGATGAGGAGCCAAGAAAAACTATGAGATCGGTAGTTGTTGGATTATTAAGTAGCCACTTTGAGAAACTAGTTTCTATACAATTGAATTAAAGTCCATTAACCTAGGATTATTCAGAAATGTGCTAGAAAAACTGCTCAGACGGATAGATTAGCTTATTATGGCATTTCTTAATGATATTCGTTTTAACAATAATTGCCTATAATGGCTAAATTGAAAATCGTTATGACGTCACAAAAATTTTTAAACACAAAGCTACACATTGTTACTGCCGGGGGTTTTTGCAAAACGAGCCTACAAGTAATGCGTCATTAAAATTTACGCATTCCATTCATCGGTAAATTCCAGGAATATATCGGATACAGTTCTTTTTTGTTCTGTCACTTATGACATTTTAAATTAACACACGTCGATATTATATTTTGATAGTAATTTATTTATTTAATCTTCTAACATTTCGACCTAAGTGGTACAAGGACGTACTTAATGTTTAATGGCATTAAATAACTTGATCAGTGACCTTTTAATTGTTCATCTGTTGGACTCGAGCTCCTCTTAGAATGTGAAGGCGTAATTCCAGCCTGACGCAGGCCGACTGCAGGTTGACAAATTTTTCACAGATTAGAAAGAAATTCATTTGCCTGGCTTCAGACGTCCGATAAAAGTTAATTGAACGATGAATGGTCGCTTTTATCTATAATTTTTTTTATTGATTGTCAACTTCAAATGAAAATAGAAAACGCGGAAGACGTTTACCAGGTCTGGAACCGGTGGAAAGCGTTGGCCTCCATTTAACACTGATAAATAAGAGTGAATTTAAATTAATACTATTTTTAACTGTAAAGAATTTGGTACGCTATGCATTTTATCTGCCTGTTTGCATTCGCTGGGAAATTCCGCTAGACTGAATTGTAGAATTTTCCGTTTCACTCGTTTCCTGTGATTGCCATAATTTTATTTTAATATGTTGATTGTCCAAATTTAGCTTTGTTCCTTCAATATGGGTGCTCGGCTAATATGTTGCAAGACATTATGACATGGGATTCTTTAAGAAAAGCGCAAAAAGAGCTCTCCTTCAAAGCCGGCAAAACATTGGCCGCCCTTCGGGTGTTGCAAGTGTCCATAGGCGACGGTGACCACTTACCAGCAGGTTGCCCGTCTGCCTTTTTGCTAAGCTAAATATATAAAAAAAAGACACTAATGGCAAACCATATAAATCATAGTGACTGATGGAGAGTTTTGAATAAAGCGTTTGAGTAGCTGTATATTATTAAAATCCGATGAGTACAGACTAAGTACTAAAATATATTTTGTATACATTTAAATATATGTATATCAATGCTTGTTTCTTCTGTTATTTTTTTTTCTAAGTTCACACTAAATTTGATCTCTATTTACATTACTTTCTATTCCTGGCGCTGCTGGAAGAGATCTTCCTTATTGATAAGCAGTGCCATTGTTCGACATCTCTTTCGTATGATTTTTTTTTCTATTTATTGTTTCATATGTACAAAATTGTTAAATAAATAAATAAATAAGCATAACATATTTTGTTTGCATGAATTTATTGTCCAATTTAATCTGAATTTAGTTTTGAGCAGGTGAGAGAATTTCTAGTAGGTTCTAATATATCTACATATTTTATTTAACTATGAAACTTTAGTTAGTTTCGCAACTAATAAATATATTTCGGGTGTACGCAATTGTATCAAACATTTCGACCAATATTTTTCTGGTAGAATAGAAGTCCAACTCCCATCGATCAGGGAAACGATGAAATGGTTGATAATGGTAAAATAGATTTATTATTATTATTAGCCATATTCTTATGTTAAAAACATTACCATTTTACACCTTTTAGATATCTATATAAAAAATTTGTAGCACGACTGCGTGTTCAAATTATATTTGCTTTCAAGAAACACGATAAATAAATTGTAAAGTATTTATACACATTTTAGTTGGTAATTTCTATAACTTGTTTTGAATACTAAAATATGTAAAAAACTAACATCACGCCTGTAATCCCCTAAGGTTTAGGTAGAGGAATGTAATACACTCCCACGTTTCACCAGTTAGGCTTTACGCCCCATGAAATAGATGGTGAGCCTATTGCCATACACCGGGTAGAGGTCCAGATTCCGAACCATTATTAGAATTTTATACTAGAAAATCGAAGTTAGTAAATCCAATGGTTCCCGACCCGGGATTCGAACCTATCTGGCAGTCGCGCTTTGCAACTATTCGATTAACGAGGCAGTCAACGAGAATACTTCTCTTTAACAAATTTAGATATTTGGGTTAACGTTAGAGAAAAAAAAAACAGTTGTTCATTGTGACAATTTTCATTGTTACACATTGTAACATTCCAGTATGTAACCCAGATATTCTGTGTGCGTGTCTAATTACCGGACGGTACGCGCGGAAACCCGTTGCTATTCAAGGAACTGAACTCCATATTTAAACCGTCAGTTCTATGGTAAAACTGTTGGTTGCAACTGACACATGTCTAGTCGCGCCATTGTCTATGTGTGACTAATACTTGACTAATAACACCACGCCTGTATTTCGCCGAAGGGGTTGGTAGAGGCGTAGTACTAGCACGTTTCATCTATTATGTTATCTCCACCTTTTGCCATACACCCGGCACAGGCCCGTACATTTAATGAATACATGTGTAAAATACAAGGCAAATTCCACCTGGGACTTACAGATGCTTTTTATAACAGTCAGTAATAATTTTAAACAGGAATATACAATAGTCATGCTTGTTAGGTAATTCCAATGAAATACAAATATTTAATGCTATAATAATAATTAGTATGGCTGAAACATGTTTTCGCGCGATGACGCGCACTCTTTGACATAAATTTTTATTACCTCCTCGTGCAGGAAATCTGACGTAAATGTAAAAATAGTACCACAATGTTCAGTGACACTGACAATATGATATATCACTTAATCACGAAATATCCAACCGAAATTTTGTGTTTATAAGTCTTGTTATATTTCGCATATTTGGTTTAGTATTTTTGAAGTAATTGTTGTTTAATTTTAATTAAAATACACTTTAATAAAACATATCACTACTACTATTTTATTATATGGTTTTGAAACACTGACATTACTTAATAATGTTATTATATCATAAAAGCAAGTCTGTTGCAATGTAGGCAGAGAACACAGAGTGTCTCATATTTATATTTTAATAAACCTGACGCGAAACTAATAACTCAATGTATCATATAAAACATAATTGACTCTTTTATATTAGCCGAAACATATACATACTTCTGTGTTTTAAATATAAATTTATGTCAAAACGTAGCTTGTTCTAACCAATGATATAAGCGGCATACCGAGTAGTTGGTTTCGTCGATAACCTTGAAGACGTTATCTGTATTCGTCATGGTATTGCAATTAGCTCCGAATGTAAACTCGGCTGTACGAGTATTCTTTATAGGTAAGGAACATTCACGATTAATACAGTTTTTTTACTAAAAACATGACTCTACACAAAACACTGTATAAAACCTATGCGTCAAGTCGGATACTGATCGATTGGGGCCTCAGAAGTGGCAGAAGAAAGTGGCTTCTGCAATGATAGAGAAATTTAGCACTCGGTTCCTCAGACTGTGCTGTACGTGACCTTCTGCGATGTAATAATAATAAAAAGCATGAGTAATAATATCAAGGTGTATATTTACGCAGCTGTTAAAAATGCACATGACATGTATGCAGTGAATACATTAGTAATCATTCAAATAATGAAGGTATACAAATATTTAAATTTAGAACAGTTGTTACCAGTTAAGCAATGACTTTATTTTCTACCCTCATATGTTATATATATAATTTTTTATTGTTCTGCTCTGTACCTATTTCTACGGTCAAGCTACAATATGTCGGGCTACTGAACAAAGGGTTCCGGGTTCAATTCCTAAACAGAAATATTTGGACAGCGATTTGAGGTATCTGCTCTGAATCTTGATATTTATGTGCGAGTCTTTGCGTGTGTCCATGGCAAACAGTGAATCCTAATTCGGCATTATTTCTCGTGTGAAAGATGAAATAGACGAACTTGTTATGAGGTTAGGTAGAACAGTTTAATGAGAGGTAGCAAAGCACTTAGGAACAACCTAAAGGAGGTTTTTAAATGTATTTCAGATTAGATACCATTGGTTGCAGTGAAAATAAAAGGACCTGCATTCTATTAACCACTAGCTAAATAAGCTGAAAGATGTTGATCTTTTGAAGCCTTCGCTCTTCATATCTTTGCTTGAAATGTCTTGTTTTATTGCTTAATTATGTTGATATAACTCGCAATAAAATACGATATCTTCTGCCATTTCTCGGTGGCCATTACTTTTTATATTTACGCAATGTTTGCAACACATGCAATATATTTCATCGTTAAACAAAGAAATATATTTATATAATTTACAAATGTATGTATGTATGTAGAGTTGATTCTTTCAGTCCATCACTAATGTCATTGGATTCATCTGTCAGTATTGTGTCTTTTCAGGTTATCCTGTCACCGACATGACATGAAATCAAAATGGCCGACATACAATATGAACTACTTTTCAACAGATACAAACACTATTATTAAAATTTAATAATTAAAGTTGTTCGTTTGTTCGAAGCAATGGAAATGGATCTGCATTTTCGGATTTTGGACATTTTGCCACATCTATTACATACTTTAAAAAGAACTAATGTCTTCTTGCGGTTGGTTAGGCAAGTGTACGTTTTGTCATTGCCACCGACTTTTAATGTCTCGTGGTTATGTCACTCATGGCAACATTATTCGAGTAAGGAACGCGATATTGTGGTATTATTTGATGTAATGACTTTGAACAATATTACGATAATTTAAGAGGAAATTAAAACGAATTATTTGTCATTCAGCATTATTATTATATGTGAATATTATTATTGCTTTTTCCCTATGGAAAATATTTATTCCTTATACTAATCTGTCAATATTAAATTGAATACGTGAATGACGAGAGCGGTGAATATAGAAAGAGCACTTCAGGTTTGTAAGGATACAGATGCTTTTGGCAGTGCTCTCTGCCTACCCAGTAAGGTACCTAGCGTGACATTATTCCAATAACATTCTGAACTTTGAGGATCACTGGCCGACCTAATGTACATGACCCATACTGTTTTGATTGTGACCGTTCAATCGATCATTGTAGAACGTAATGAGTTTAATCGTCAACAGATATGCATAAGTAAGATATGCGTTGACATAATAATAAACAAATCAATCTTGTATTTGTAACTTGGGAATAATTTAGCTCTTACTCCATTTAGTAATCAATTATATTTAGAATGTATATATATATATATATATATATATATAATCGCATGCGCTTTTAATGGTTTTGTTACA
>DWJK01004487.1:0-11975 GCA_018248815.1 Croniades pieria auraria
TTAACCCTCTCAATATGAGAGGAGACCCATATTCCAACAGTGGAATGTTAATGGGTCGTTTATTATTATTATTATTGTTTTGAACAGAGAAGTACATCATATATAATTGACATTTAGAAATTGCAGCCTTCGTATAATCTGTGGTGAAACCTGTACTTGACGGATGCCACGGGTGACGGCACTGACGGCGTGACGGTGAGATGAATAAAACCGACGGGTTGTGTCAAGTCGAGTCGCGTCTTATTTGTTTTAGACTTTTATAGCGATATTTTATATGAAATACATTGCAAATATACCTGAAGATATGTGATTTACTGTGCTTAAGTGTTGACTATTTGTTAAAAATAATATCACGTTAAGTGCTTCCATAAAACAGAATAGGTTATATGCCGATTCGTCATCAATTTGCATTGGCGGCTTGTAATGCTAAAGTTATTTTTGGATATTAAAATCAGAACAGCGCGCACGATAAGCGTTACAAGTTTTAATTAAGTATTAATTAATAATCTTGTAACTGGTGAATATAAAAAAAGATGGGTCTCATCGTGTCAAGATTCCGCGTAAGTACGAACGTGTATACCGTAACATATAAATTTTTCGTCTTTATTTTTAAGAAATGCCTTGTGTTCGTTGTATATTGAAATGTTTTCGCGGCAATTATCAAATTGCGAATCGTAAATAATCACATTTTAAAAATATACCTAACTGATGTAGCGACGTTTACTCGTACAGGCGGGTACTTGCTAAGTTCTACTTATATTTATGACTTCCTGGTATAAAAAATTATGAGTTATTTTGATAAAACTCAAAAATATCTAATTCTGTTAACTGCAGAGTAATCTTCTTACTGTTAACGTGGTTGTAAAGTATTGAGCTACTGAGACATATGTTTTGTAACACAGCCAAAACTATTTCGAAATTCACCAGTGATATACTTTTGGCGCCAATTCAATTACAGAGTCTTGACCTATGGTAATGTAATGTGAACATTTGCTCATAATTTATTAGCAACTCTGGTCAGTTTGCTTGTCATACAAAATTAAAATACTAGGTCACTATGGTATGTGATTTTAATAATTTTTTTATAATATTGCATGTCTACGATCCATTAAAATAGGCATATTTCCTGTATAAAGCTACTGGTTAACTCAGTTTGTGTTATTAATTTTTTTAACTTAAAAAAGTTTAGTTTTTGACAATATCATCTTTGGGATTATTTATGTACATATTTAAAAAGAAAATTTATGCCTTAATTATTAAAAAAAGAACAAGTACTTTTTCCTTTCGTGAGCATGAAACATGGCCATACATAAAGCATGTAAGATGTATATAAGGTTCAATATGATTAGTATGGCACATTATTATTTAATATAATGTATGTCTACTAAGACAATAGATAGATTATTTTATTTTAAAATAATGTTAACTGAAAGCAAAAAAAGCTTAATAGCATAGGTTGGATTTTTTTTGAAATGACAGTATTTGTGTGATCATTTTATTTGTAAGCTAGTCCACTAATAACTCTATGCTCTAACAATTAGTTGTGAGTGTCATATCTATTGCATGCTCGGTCCCTTGAATATTACCATACTGGTATATGAAGGGAAAAATCATAAAAGGATGCATAGAAAACTGACATATCTTGATTATATCAATCACATGCTGGTTATTGAACTTCCTAGAAGTCACTGAAATTGGTGTGTGTGTGTGAAGAGTTAGAATGCAGAAAGAACTTGTCAGATTCCTAAGGCTCGAGATATTCATCATCTATGAATTTATTTTTACAGGGTAAAATCAATGGTATTCCCTAGAACAGTTTAAGTTAGATGTTACATTACAAAATTTTGTATGAAAACTACTTGCAAAGTATATTGGGTAATTTATCCTACTTTGGTGGGTATCTAAAATGTGAATAATTAAGTTTTAATCATTAAAATACAAATTTTACCAATATATCCATTAGTCTGTATCCATATCCAATATAGCTTTTAGTCAGGAGTGGAAGGCAGCATTGTGTAGCATACCTGAAAAGTTTATGTAAGTAAAAAATATATATTGTATTAAGACCTTCAGAAATATGCCTTCAAATGACAAATAGAGATAAATTTATTTCTTAAGTCCTGGTGAATATTGTTTTTCTATCAATTTTAAATATACAAGGAGATAGACTAATATGAGTTTAACTTTTCATACTTTAAAGAGGTGGAAAACATGCAGGCATCCACCTGTTGGTAATTGGTCACTGTCACCTTTTGGCATCTGCAACATTAGAAGAGCAACCGTGATACTTACTTAGAAATTTTTGCATTCTGCTCTGTTTAGAGATCCTCATATTATAGCAACAGATGGACTGACTCTTTTATCTTTCCGAAAGTGGACTTGCACACAAAAGTGGAACAATAAAAAGTTTGATAATGATGATGAACACCTGTGAAGGAAGCTCATTCCACAGGTGCACATCTCAACATGTGATAAAAATGGAGCATTGAAAGCATTGGAAAATTGTTCATATGGAAACAATCTGCTTGTTTCCAAAGAAGCATTTGAATAGGAATTTCACTTTCATCACATAATATTATTGTGAACTCTTTACCTATTCACTATTAACATAAGAGCCTTTTCAGAAGAGCACACTTATAATCTGTCACACAGGACAAGTATAGTTCAGATAACATTATGTTTGTTAGTAAAAGCAGACTAATATTTTACTATTAAATATTTCGTGGGTATTTATACACATGATTAAAAATGTATTGGCTTAACTCACGTACGTTTTTCGAGGTGGCCCAGCTAGTATCGGACTTGTAGTCTCCGCCGCGATCTCGCTGCAAGCGACGGGAGCTCATGAGGAACGACCTCGTACAGGTCCGAAACTAGTCGGGCCATCCCGAAAAACGTACGTGAGTTAAGCCGGCACATTTTTAGTCAGGCTAATATTACTAAATTTGTACATAAATTCAAGACAGTATAAACTCAATTCTCTAAAATCCATTCTAAAAGATAAAAGATAATATGAGATATATATTTGTCTATGATGTAAGCTGTCAATCAAAGTTTAATTTCAAGATTATAGTACGGGCATATAAATATATAAAGAATTGTTCGAAGGAATCTTTCATCAATTATCAAGATTAAAAAAAAAATTGGCCCACAACTCTGAACTCGAAGTATGGCCATTGGTCACCTTAGATAGATAGAGATAAGCTATCGCGATCATTTCTCTCTTTTTGACAGTCGGACGTTGCCGCTTACAGACAGCCGTATGTCTTCCCTACTCTATATATAATATCTCTATGTAAAATGTACATGAGACTTGGTTAGTATTTAATATTCTAGTTTCCATAAAAATATTTTGTTAACAAACATGAATTTTACTATTATGTCAAAAATAAGGAAGTATACACACTCAGTAACGTTTCCTTAACATTGGTTAGGTTACAATTGAAAGTATTGGACAAGAAGCAAAACAATAGCAACATAGATATTTTGCCTTACATTTCCTTATAAGGCAAAGCATTGTACAGTTATACCACTTAAGTTTTCTTTGATGATTCTAATAAATACTGATTTGATTTTTTTGTGTGCTTGTTTTGTTTTTTGGTTTGTATTTTTATACGCTGCTAGTTATTTCTATATGCTAGATAATATAGATATAGTCTACTGTAAGGTTGAAGACTGTTTTGTGTGTTGAAGACTGTACAATAACGATAATATTATCCAGATAATGAATATCCAGTATGGATTCTTAATGTACAGTAGAATATGCAGTTACTGTTAAATTTCCATTTGCACAATACAAATTTATTGCACACGTACATATATGACGTGCGGATGGTAATCTATTCTAGTTTTTTGTATCAGCTTTGTTAGATGTATGTACAACACAAAATTAGTTTCGTATGAAAAAATTGTTCCAATTCAATAGTCATTAAGAACTATAGTTGTGCTTATTGGCCAGTAACCATATCTTTGCCAGTTTTTACTAGTTAATGCCTAAAGAGAAGGGAGGGGAGTGTGATACACTCTCACATTTCACCAGTTACAATTAAGTCTCATGGAATAGGTGGTTAGCCTATTACCATACACCGGGCACGGATGCAGACTCAGAGTCACTATTAGAAATTTTAAATTAGAAAAATCAAAGAGTACCCGACCCGGGATTTAAACGGAAATAAGTTATGACAGCCACAAAATTTGTGAATCCTGGTATTTGGTTTATGGTTGATATCTTAGACAAAAGTAATTTAGAATTTTTGTGATTCGCTTGATCAACTTGACAGAGCAAGAGCTCTACATTCAAACAGAACCTGAGAAAAAAAATTCTTATTCAGTTACAGTATTGCTTGTATTCTTAAATCCACTGAGTAATTAGAAAGGTTTCTTAAATATTGTTATTCAATTTTCATTGAACAAGTACAAAATATCTTAATGCACTGAGAATTCATGATTTCTTGTCAAAAATGACTCTCATTTTTTTGATTAGTCACCATGTCATTGAATTGTTATTCATACTTTCAGAATTCTCACAAGTATGAAAGATTTTATTTAGATTTCATAAGACTAAGAGACAAGAGAAATTTTATTTTTTAGCATAACATTATTAAGAGGAAGCAAACATTTTGATATATTTTGAGACAGTTTTGTTATTATTCTCAGTCTCCTTTCATATTCAATATACATTTAATACGAAGATCTATTGTCTATAATTTGTACCAAATATTTTAAAGTTAAAGATACCAATTCCTAAATGATTTATTGAGCACTAAATGTGCACAAAAATATTTTTTGTCCCTGTCTATTCCTATGGGTAATACAAACCAGGGAGACCCATATTCCAACAGTGGAGTGATAAATGGGTTGATTATTATTATTAGCTATTTTAACAACATAATGTTGTAGCACTGTTTGATTGTTATGTTTGTTCAACATGTATAATATCTAGTCAAGGGGAACAAATGTGTTTATCATTTATATAAAGTTCAATCAGATTATGTTTCCTCATGTGTGATGGTACCTGTGAGAAACAATGTCCATACATTTTATAAACATCATTTTATAATCTGTCCTGTTCTCTATTGGCCATTGTGTTTAGTACAAACTAACAAGGTGTGATTTTAAAGTTTGAGCACTTGTTACTCCTAAAAGATTATTTCCCTTGTAATAATGATTTGCTTGATAATATTTTGTTAATATTAGTGGATGTGTAAGGAGATATAATAAATCTGAAATAAAAATTAAAATAAACAAATTAGTTTTCCAAATATTGTTGGCAAGTTTTAAAATTTGATCAATATCATCATTTGACTGCCTCGTTGGTCAAGTGGTTGCTAGCACGATTGCCGATCGGGAGGTCCTGGGTTCAAATCCTGGGTCGTGTACTATTGGATTTTTCTGATTTAGAATTTCTGGTAGTGACTCAGAGTCTGGATGTGTGCTCGGTGTATGGCAATAGTCACGAGGTGGTGACTATTGCCATACATCCATTGTGGGACTTAAATGAGACTGGTAAAACGTGGTGGTGTACTACACTCCTCTGCCTGCCCCATCGGGGATTACAGATGTGATACACGTTTTAATATCATCATAAACTTTTACAGCAGTTATGTCGATAAACAAAAACTGGTGAAAGAGTCCAATTGTTGTTAACTTTTTGAGGCTGCATAGAACTTGTTCATATCTACAATTAAGAAAAATAATTTTGGTGGGAAAATCTGTCATTTTCGCGGGAACGCAAGCGAAGTCATATGGAACTATTAGTGAATCTTTGCTCACTGAAGCGAAATCCACCTGTGCCACTGTCAGTGTTATTGGATACATTTATTACCTTGCGTAATTATTCTGGAATGCTCCACTACACATTGTTATGTTAATGTCTTTGTTAAGTCACACTGTTGGACAGCTAGCTTACATCCTTGACTCTGCCCACCAATACATTCACTAAAGTACCAGCCTAGATTAAATTAGCCTTAATGATATTTTTATTTATAACATTTAAAATCAGACGGTGCAATGATTTTAAGCAGTAGTAATACTCGAGACTAAAGTTATAGAATTGATTATTATTTTTTGTGCTGTGGTAACACAGTGCCAGTAGCGTTAATTAAAATTTGTCTACATAGAGACCAAGTGATTTTATGCGGTAGTTGCTGTCTATATCGAAACTTATAGGAACTAAATGCCACGTAAAATTCTGACGTGTGATTAAAAAAAGGGCGTTTTTAGATCATATGGCACTGTGGTGGTCATTACTGTGGTGATAAATGAATACATCGTGAGGAAGCCTGCACACCTTAGAATTTTCCGTAGTGTTCACGAAGGCGTGTGAAGTCAGCTAATCCACTCTTAGTCATCATCATAGTATATAGTAGTTTTATTCTGAAAGCGAGACTCGTGTCTAGTAGTGTTACTATAAAAGAGATGAACACCATACATAAGTTTGCGTTCAAATGTAGGACAAGAATTCCTGCTCATCGCATAGGTATATATTTTTACTGGAATCGAACCTACGGTCTTCGGCTCACCGGTCAAGGTCATTAACAACTACACAAACAAACCAGTCGCCTAGTATTAACGTATTTATGTATTAATCGGTGTTATTTTATATGTATAGTTTCAGCCAGTATATAAAATATATGTATGCAGACTCGTACAACTTGTGTAACTAAAAATTTTTGGGATCAGATGGCCGTTTGTGCGTGTTATCTAATACATAAGATGTATGATGTTATTAAAAATGTGCCTGGATTTTAGAACTTAATTCAGACACATGATTAATATGTACTGGCTTAACTCACGTACGTTTTTCGGGATGGCCCGACTAGTTTTGGACCTGTACAAGGTCCTTCCTCATGAGCTCCCGCCGCTTGCAGCGAGGTCGCGACGGAGACTGAAACATTTAATAGTAAAATTCAGACACAATTTACATCTGAAAGGTTCGATATAGCAGGGGACCTGGCGTGATGATATTATATAGTAATATCTTTATATACATATATCTAGTTCATTGTACATAGTAACCTGTACTCAGGTACCAATATTGGTTTGATTATTTAATTAAATGTTTTAAAATTCCGTATTACGTCTATCACAGTAATTTACTTCCGATCACAGGTCTTGTCAATCAATTAATCATTCGTTCAATCGGCTATCGAAAATGGGTCAGCTTAATATGGCTCAGATCTAATCATGATTGTAAGTATGAATGAACGAATGTATGAATATGTTTTGATGGTAGCAGGTCTTCTTAATTTGCGTAATTTCATTAGCAGCGGTTATGGATGTATGACGAGTGTGTACATCTTTTTCGTTTTCTCACAGTTTTGCTATGTACGATAAAGAGAGACAAAACATTAAATAGTTCATTGTTATTGTGAAAGTTCAGCAATATATATTTTAATTTAATATGAGAAGTTTTTCAAGTAAGATAATTGGTTAGGAGAATTTTTACGTTGTATTGCTGTGTTTACTGTTATTTCGCAATTCTGTGAGACTCGAAGCCTATTCCACCGTGAAGGAAAATGTTACTACACTTTAATCGCTCTGCCGCTAATTAGGTCATTGCTCCTATTATACGTTTAATATAAATAATATTTATATATACTCAAAGATTCTTTTGTTCTCTTTTTTCATAACAAAACATAGAACAATAGTATGGCATTAACGATGAAATTATTAAAATGGATTTTACTATGAATATTAGGACTTCCATGTTAGATAGATTAGAAGACGATAGCCTCCATATTGGTGCTTTGCCCCTATTACCATCATCATCAGCCCGTCATCGTCGCCTGCTGGACATAGGGATCTCCAATAGCACGCCATTGAGCTCGATCTTCAGCTCTCCGCATCCAACCCACCTCAGCCACTTTGCGTATATCGCCACTGCCTCTTCCTAAAACAAATTTAAATCAATCGTCCTGTCTCAAAGTCCCGCCTACTCTAACAAGTTCCACCCACATTAACTTATATCACACTGGTTCTCCAAGATCCGATTTGTATAAGTTTTTTGCATTGTAACTAATAATTTCTTCTTTTCGTCTTATCTGATGATGTGACATGAGGTTTTCCGAGAAAGAGGTATGAAGGCACTCCTTTAGTACTGGCAACGATTTCCGATTATATTGGCATTAGGAAATTTCATAGGTTGTGATGATCTGATGCAATTAGTTATCTGTAAAAAAAAAATCGTGTACCAAATTGTTACATTTCATAGAAACAAACATAACTTCTTTTCCGAGAAACACTTAGTTCTAGGCAAAATATCTTTTCAGGCGACTGTGTAAGCTAAAATTTCACTCAGCCACCTCAGAATGGAGTCTGGTTAGAAAGGGGTTTTGAAGCAACTTTGAAAGTACACTACAGCACGTGCATTGGAAATGGAACTTTATTACGTAGGCAGTACATCATCTTTTGAATGTGCAGCATTCTCCACAAAAGCGAACTGAGCCAGTCATGCTCCAAATGGCTTATGTGGACTTTCTTATTTGATAAAAACTGCGGTGCGGATTAAATTTTGACGTCGATTTTTAAAGTAATTATATGCTATCAAATTACATTAAAGTAATGAAATATATCTATTTGACTGTGTTATATATGTTAGTATATGTACCGACTTAACTCAACGTTAGTCAGAATGGCCCAATTGATTTGGGACCTATACGAGGTCCTTCATGAGCTCCCGTCGATTGCAGCGAGGTCGCGTCGGAGTCTGTCTGTCATATATACGTATATAATCATGTTTAAAAGCTCACGAGACATTTCTTTATATAATATTCATTTATATGTATATACAATGTATTTTATCAGCACTGGTTACCATAGCACATGTCCGTCTACATTCAAATCAATTAGCCGTAATTTAACAGTAAATCTTCTTTGAAATGTCTTTTGAAGGTTCTAGTATCCGTTCTAAGTTTTTATTTTTTCAATGTCCAAAAATATTATTACTGCCATCTAGGGGTCTTCAGTGAAATTAAACTGCAAAGGAGCGACGCACGAAGCCTACAAAAATTCTACAGGATGATATAATTTTACTTACTGCAATCTTCAATCAAAGAAAGTAGAAATATAATATAAAGGAAGCCTTTGTTTATAGATATTCTTATAAATAATTCATGGCTACGGGTTCTCAGATTCCATAACTTAGAATATTTAGTTTATAGGCCACATTACATTATCATAAAATCGAAAGTGCCATTCGAATTTTAAGTCTCTAATTAACGACAGTCTATTAACAAACATATAACTGTCCATGCTCTACTAGTCTCTACAATCGCGTGTAGCCAATTAACCTCTACTTAAAATCTTTAAGTACATTTTCATACGTGAATTAAGTGTTAACATTACAATTAACATTACATTGTAATAAACTGTGTATTTGGAATGTTACAATCAACAGCGCAAGAAAACCACATCGGAGGTACTGGAATGTCTGGAGACCAAGATCAAAGCGATAGAGCAAGACGACCAGTACAAAGAGCAGACCCATAAGCGCGTGCTCGGCTACGTGATGGCGTACTCGGTCGGCCTGTACGTGTTGTTCGCGGTGCTGTACTATTACATGTACGTGGCCAGGGGGCAGCACTGGTTGCACTCGCTGCTCTACGCGACCCCGCTGCTCGTGCTGCCGATACTGTAAGTTATACCGCATGTACCGCGAGTTGTCTCTCCAAAGATAGATAACAAAACTTAAATCAAATTTAAATTCAAATTCAAATTCTTTTATTCATTATAAGGTATATGCATACACTCAATGATTGTCATGTGTAGTCAAAGGCATGTTCAGATGGTTGGGACATAGGTAGAATGGCAGATGAAAGAATGAGATAACTGATATAGAATGCGATTATTAATGGATGCAGGTGGCGAGGGAGATCAAGACTCGTCTATTTTGGTCAAATGGGTTACATACTCGCAGATAGCAGGGTTGGTAGTCTCTGACAGTGAATGAAAAATCGAATGATGGATAAAGAAGCCTGTCAGATTTGTGAGGATAAAGATTTGTAGCATTTTATACTCTCTCAGCAGTAATAGCCTGGTGGTTAAGAATTCAACCTCTCGCTCCGGGGGTGCTGGGTTCAAATCCATGAGGCGCATCTCTTTACAAAAGTGCGTTTTAAGTTTAAATATCACTTCCTAACGGTGAAGGAAAACATCGTGAGGAAACCTGCACACCTTAGAATTAAAAAAAAATCCGAGGTGTGTGAAGTCTGCCAACCTGCACTTGGCCAACGTGGCAGTCTATGGCCTTAACCCTCTTAATATGCGAGGAGACCCATATTCCAACAGTGGAATGATTTGATTATTATTATAATACTCTCTGCCTGTCCTGTAAGAGTCCTGCCGGGACAACCAAGGTGCCTAACAGGTAGATAGGATACATAATATGTAGCTGTAGGTATACGTCGCGGTCCAATGTCATGTTTCGGGATATCGATTACATGTATTGTTCTCATAGTGCTGGTACAGTTAAACTTTGCTACGACTGGTACTGTGGGCGATGTATGTTACGATCTGGCAAGTTAATTGTATGGTTAATTGTTGGACTTAGATTAAAGACCATCGAATGCGTAATCGCCAAGCAATGTTATGTCTAGCAGTCTAATGGTTCTTTGACCTGTTATAACATGCGTGTTCAAAATATGTTGTGCGAGGTCAGGAAGGAATGGTTTAGGCATTTGGCACAGATTGACATTTGTTCCGCGTGTTCCATATATACATACATATGTATGTATGTATGTGTGTGTATTGTCGGAAGCATACAATGGAACTAGGAGTTCCATTAAAGGTGTACGCATAACAGCACAGGTGTTATCGCGCCATTTTTACGATTTGTTTGTTTGAAGTTGTAGGTAGTTTTTTGTTTGACTGTAGTTCTAGAATCTTCGTTGTTTAATGCGCGATTAGTTCATTGTTGTAGTTTAGTTTCAATTACATTCATGTTTACATTTAATTACGTTTAAGTTTACATTTAATTACGTTTAAGTTTACATTTAATTACGTTTAAGTTTACATTTAATTACATTTAAGATCATGTTTAGAAATCTAGTTATAAATTATAAGTATACTATTTAAAAAATAAAGTCGTTGAGAATGTGACTTGTGATACAGGGGGGAATAATTAGTGCGTTTCTTGAACATGTTAAGAATGAAGGTGATAAGGGCAATGAATAGTCATAATTTTTACGACTTCACAGTTTGTTTCTTCCGGTAAAGAACTTGACAGCTCATACAAACATACTACTGCTCTTATAGTGCCCGTTCAACGCGTATATGAATTTTCAAATAAATGTATTCTATGATGATATTAATGACGATGGTCATGATGGTGGTGGTAGAAATGCATGAAGACGGTAATTCAAATGTTCTTTTCGCAGAGTGTTATTCCTCCGATCGCTCATATCCTGGTATTACAATTGGAGGCTAAGCAAGAACAGGCTAAAGTTGAACAAAATGAGAGAGGAGAAGAAGAAGATACTAGAGGAGGTCATGAACACGGAAACTTATAAGGTATATTTTATTATGCTTAATACAATTAATACAATTCTGTCTGCCGTCCCGTTCTTGGCCTGCGTGGTCAATTATGGCCTTAACCCTTGTCATGTTGAGAAGAGATCCGTGTTATCCGTGTAAAGATGGAAATAACCCCTGAATACAGTTCACTTTGAGTCGCTTTAGAGTCTATATACCTCCGATGATTCTCCATTTGGAGTCTTATTTTTATAAACTTTCTCGTCGATTGTTTCAGAATTATAAAATATCATAAAAATGATAATAATCGACCCATTTGTCATTCCACCATTGGAATATGGGTCTCCTCTTATAATGAGAGGGTTAAGGCCATAGTCTGCCACGCTGGCCAAGTGCGGGTTGGCAGACTTCACACACCTTAGAATTATTATATTTTTTTTTATAAATTCTAAGGTGTGCAGGTTTCCTCACGATGTTTTCCTTCACCGTTAGCAAGTGATATTTAA
>DWJK01004488.1:0-11974 GCA_018248815.1 Croniades pieria auraria
TGCATTACATAAAGTAGGTATGGAGGCAAATACAATTTTTAAAATCTTCTATACGCTTGGTATTAGTCAAATGTTTGAGTACCGGGCTATTAATAGGTACAATGAAACCTCCTCTTTTTGGGACAGAAGACGATCTGGCCGTCCATGTAGTGTTCGTACGAAAAAGGCGATCAAGCGAAAACAATTCGAAGAAATCCTGCCCAAAAGCAAAAGATTTTATTTATTATAAAAAAGATTTCTAGCATCTAAAACCACGTCGCCTATTTTAAAAGATGACTTAGGACTTGCAGCCTATAAGAGACGCACTGGTCATTTCGTAACTGATAATTTAAAAACAATAGGGTGGTAAAATCAAAACAACTACTTAAGCGGTACGTAAAGGGAAGTCACAGACAAATTTTGTTTACGGATGAGAAATTTTTTGCAATGGAGCAAAATTTTAACAAACAAAATGATCGTATTTATGCTGAAAACTCTAAAGAAGCTTCCCAATTAGTCAACAGAGTACAACGTGGGCATTATCCGGCTTCAGTGATAGTTTGGTGGATAGTTACCAAATATTCGTATATCCTACTCAGCATTATGCTGGAAGTCCAAAAACAACCAGCGCTGGTCTTCCGCAGGGTCCATTTTGGGACGCCACGGATTAAATCACGAAATTATGGAACGTTTAGTAGTAAAATACAAGTAAAATCTCAGAATATTCCGAGTAAGAACTATTTAAACGTGTGGGCCGTTGAAAGATGTGTTTCTCATTCCATTACAGTGATATAAAGAACTTGACGGTCGAGATAAGAGTGGACATGTAAGTCGACTCCACTGTAACAAGAATAAAGTATGCCGCTAATAAATTCCGAGCAACCACTCCACTTTATAAAACTGTTTTATATATGGGTTTAAAGGTATAAATACAACACATTTTCCCGTAACACAACGTAACAACACGCCTTTGTTTCTCGGAAGGGATAGGCAGAGAAGTGTAGTACTACTATTTCGCACCACTTAGGTTGTAGATCTCACGTAATAGGGGTAATCCTATTGACGAACTACTACTAGAAATTTTGAGACCCGGGAATCGAACCCAAGACCTCTAATTGAATAGTCACGCTTGCAGCCACTAGTCTGACAAGAAACTCTCTATGTCATTACAATTCATTGCAAAACATGTAACTGCGCAAGGATGGTCGCAGTATAAAAAACCTACAAATTATCACTATAATGATTACATCACCAAAATGTAGGTTTTTCCATATCGCCAACGGTTATAGTATTTATAATATAACGTAACGTCACGCCTGTAATCCTCGAAGGGGTAGGCAAAGGAGTGTATAACATCTCACGTTTAACCAGTTACGTTTAAGTCCCGTGGAATATATGGTGAGCCTATTGCCGTACACCGGGCACATAATTATACGATAATACAATATAGAGAATAAGAGTTTGACGATATATTAATAACAAAGATACTCAGTACAAGTTATGTGAACGGAAAATATGTAAAAACATGCGTACACTTTATAGAGTTGAAAACCATTTGCATATAAATTAACGAATTCTTTACTTTTACGTACCATGTTGATGTCACAGGTATAAGGCAAAAAGTCAGAGGTAAAAGACCTTTAAATAATAATATAACCTTTAAATAATACTATAAAAATAATAATAAAACCCAATATAATTAATAATCTTAATTGGCTAGTAGTGCAGAAGAGAGTGCTAAAGGACAATCAGTCCGAAGCCTTTTGAATACTTAAATTATCTTATAATGCTTGTCAAGACGCGGTCTCTATTCCAGAACACGTCTACTCCAATGTAGACAAACGTAGCGTAGGACGCTCTCCAGTTGGGTGGAGTGACGATATAGGTACATATGTACGCAAAGTGGCTGGCAGCGGTTGGATTCGAAGAGCTGAAGATCGAGTTTAGTGGTTTGCTGTTGTATAGGCCTATGTCCAGCATTGGACGATGACGGGCTGATGATAAAGACGATAAATTCTATCAATTAATTTCCATAAGACAAAAATAGTAATTCAATAAGAAAACTGAAATAACTTTCATAACGACTTATTAAATATCAAATGAGTGAGGAACTAATATCTTTAAACATTTTTTTATGAACGAAGTGTAAATTAACAGTCTCCTTCCCCAAGAATATTGTACAGCTGGCTTAGTCTACAGCCGCCGGTAGTTTATGAACAAGTCTGAGCTGAGGCGATGACTTGGTCTGACCCTGCGTTTAATATAGAAACGGGTAGAAATAAGTTAGATTGTAAGGCTGTTTCGTTGGTTCAGTGGTTGTAAACGCGACTGTTGTTTCAGAGGTCCTGAGTTCGATTCCAGATCGGACACTTCTGACTTGTTCTAACTTGAAATTCCTAATAGTCGATCGAATCCTTGCCTTGGAGCTTTAAATTTCTAGAGGTAGTCTCACATTCTATATGGAATAGGTGGTACGCATATCACAGATGAATCGTGGGAGTGTACTACACTCTTCTGCCTACCTCTCAGATGAAATACAGGCGTGATATTGTTGGATTGTAGTAACTACCTCGGGATAAGCCACAACCAACCACAGTCACAATCCAAGTAACTCGATTTGCTCTAACGTTTCCATTAAAATGTTTCCGGTTTAAGGCGCCTCAGTGTAAGGCGGATCTGCCCTTAAGCAGAAACCTAATTACTCCAATAACGATATACATTATCTTGTAACCGGATGTTTCTTTAGAGATCCCCATTCGTACCACCCTTTGGGGTAACGATCCCATTTCGGTTCTAAAAACGTTACTTTTTATTGATAACATGACAAAAGCGCATATACATTTTTCAGAAAAAGTTTAAATATATTTACAGTATATATGTATATTGTAAACGGTTCACTCGGTCACCACAATATGACTTATTGTTAACTAGTTAATCCCTTCACTTACAACGTTATTGGGGCATTTTGTCCTTTACATATTTAAAAAAAATATATATATTATTTATGATTCCCTAATTGCTAATCTATTAGTAATTAGGGCATAATAAATATTATATTTTTAAACTTTGCAAATTAATAGAGGTGTACTATTTGTTAAAAAGCATGGGTTAAAATAAATGTATGACATCATCAGCCTATCTCAGTCCACTGCTGGATATAGACCTCCCCCAATGAGCGCCATCGCGTCCTGTTCTCGGCTTGTCGCCTCCAGCTTCTGCCTGCAGTCTTTCGTAGATCGTCATCCCACTCACCAGCCTGAGGGCTCGGCAAAATAAATATGCAATGATACGTAGTTATTATGTCGTCAAAAACTTGCATTGTAAGTGATTTTTATAATACAATACGTTTATTATTGTATTATTTTTGTTATTAAAACATACCGCGTTCATATTCGTTCATTTGTTCTTTCATTCATTCGCTTTTTGTCATATCCACGGCAAAGAAATAAGTAAAAGAATATACGAATCAAATCAATATATTCATAATGAAAAAAGATAATAGATATAATTTATATAGATGATTGCCTTTTACCAGACGCATATTTTGAACTGAAGAAGTAAAAACTGGTCTATTTGTATTCAACGCACTGATGCCCACATCAGAACTTAAAATGTTTAACCAAAAAGTCAGAAGTTGACAAAACAATATACGCTAACAGACGAACTCGCTCGAACATTAGCATTTTATAGGCTTCGTGTTTCAGAAACTGAGAGATTTTCTAAACTAAGACCGTGAAACTGAACAACTACGTTCAGCTACATTTGTTTGTGAAACGACATAAATAAAAGTATATTGCGTTTAATTATTAGAAATGGGTCAGGTAATGATTGATGGAGAAGTCAGCAGTCTATGATGTCAGTATGAGAAGTGAGTGGATTAATAAATGCAAAAAAATACCTATGTCATGTCTGTAAGGATATTTTAGTGCTCCGTGCCCACTGCCTACCCCGAAAGGGACCTGCTGTAATTATCAAAAAGTTATGATAATGATTGATTATTACAAATGCATGTCTTTAAATATGTAGTACTATTGACGATTTGATAAATCAAGTTTTAAATGAGCGAGTTCAGTCAATAGGTGAATGATAGATAGGAGCATCACATCATGCCTTTATATCTCCGAAAGGGTAATCAGGGGAGTGTAACATCAATATTTCTTAAAACGTTTCTTCACCTCAGAAAGCATATCTGTCCCAGTTTTGATATTAGTCGGTAAATTCCAAATCATTCAGGCGTAACGACTTGGCAGTTCTCGCCAGTTCAAAACTACCCTTCGAATTCGCTTGTGAGAACAACACATACTCGTAAGTAACGTTAATACAGTTCCTCAATTGTTTCGTATTAAACATGTTAGACGAATTTCCAAACGTATAATGTATTCCGTAATTACATTAAATTTCAACAAACTTAATTTCGCAAACAAAACAAAACTTGCGGCTCTACGTAGATGATTTTCAATTTAATAAGAAAACCTTTCAAAATTCGCTTTCAGCTTGTAGACTTAGACTTTCGTTGCCATCGGGCGAAGTTTCAGAACGGTTTATAACGCGAAATTGAGTACGTGAACTCAACTCGACATACAGAATATAAGAACAATGTTATAACGTGTTAAAGCGCGACGTCTTGAGGGCGAGGCGTAAGTTTTAATGTACGAGGCAGTAATTGAGTCAGGGGTATACTTTTCATTATTATATTTTTTGTCTTCTCTCTTTTTACAGTTAATAATTTTAGACAAAATTATCATGAGATGAATGCAATATTCATTATTGTTGTTGACTTATTCACATTGGAAAGTCATTTGCAAAAATATACAAAATGATAATGATGAAATTGAGTCTTAGATAATTCATTTTGACAGTAATGACAAATAATTGACTACCACGTATATTTACAGGTATGATTATTTCGTCACTTATTAGAACACATTTACTATCTAACAAATCACGTCTTATGTATCCGGAGAACAGAAAATGTATATGAGTAAAAAGAAAATTTGAAATAACAGAGTAATTGCCTCACTAATGACTACCCCGTAGAAAGTAGTAGCGTGATGATATAATAATAACAAAATTTTCATTTAAAATATTTTAAACATTGAACCGAGGCATGACATAAAAACAATCATGAGCCTCGTTGCGTCTATACCGACCTTAAGATTAGCGAATTCCTCTCAGTGCTTATTAAATATTCACTGTTAACTTTATAATAATGAAAGTACAAGTGCTCGTGTTGTCTTGTAACTTGTATTTATGTATACATAACTTGCGTGTGTGTGACACACAAGTATTAAAAGTGTATGGAAATCTGGAATATTCTATTACGTTACTTTAATTTTGGTTTAGTCCTAATTTCGACCCTTTTATCATTCCACTGTTGTAACACAGGTTCCTTCTCAAGAGGGTTCAGAATCTTCAACGGGATACACCAGTATCCCTATAGCGTGATATCCCTACGAGCTCTATACGCGAAAGAAGTACACTGCGTCAAACCATCGTCCTTCCCGGGATCGCTAGCTGGACACTTCAAGCTCCTATTCTGCCCCTTCCTAATCCCGGAAAAATTCTTCTAGTCACCTCTTACAGCAGACAGGAGATACCGTAGCTGGTATTCTAGTCCCAAGCTACAGAGACAGTTATTATATAGTTGTCATTTTATAATAGCATTCATTTAGGATTCTGAACAAAATTACCACGTTTAAAAGCACTGTTACTTCAGACCAATAGTTTCGCTACTTTTATTTAATTCAGCAATGTCCATTTCGGTAGCAGTTGGATATGGTGTGAGGTTTGACATGCTTATGAATAACGGACACCTTATAATATAATTTAATGGTACTTTCTGGCCACTTGATTGACCCATATTTTAGGTCGATAGGGTTGAAGCGCGGCGGGGTGGTGCATAATAAGGGGTTGTTACATGATTATGATAATTTATGTGCCCCATATAGCTAAAACTAGATGTGAGCGTATGGAGTACAATGCTCTCTCATGAATCTCGTCGTATGAAAGAGATAGATATATTCTTTTGATGATTGTATTTGATCATGGATGTTCTCTTGTCAGTCTCTTTACCTAGTGTAGTTCCTATTTGAATTTTTACCTTCTGCCTATCACCATAAGAATAATCGTGATTACTAATATCACCGTTATAATTATCATCAACACTTTTATGGTTGTACTGATGGCTTAAAAAGTGTCTCACGTAGGCCAAATACCGGTCAGAATACTTCAAATACTTTAGAGAGCACTACGGGGAACTCTAAGGTATGTATGTTGGTTTCCTCGTCACCTTTTAGCGATATAACGGGCGACATTGAATCTCGAATTAATATAAATATATAATGTTAATTTTTTTGCTAACAGTCAAATGCATTTCAAACAATAAAAAACATTAAATTAAATTATTATTTTTTATTATTGTTATTGTTTCCAAAATATATAATATTAATAACATTATTAATTAGGTTATTTAAACAAAAATACATTTGTAATCGAAACAACAAAAATAAAAAATATTACAATAGATCATAAATAAGACAAAACACCCGTATTTGTGTTCGAACTAAACAAATATAGTTTTTTTTAAATATTCACACAAAATATTCGACACGCGGTTTGTTCCAATCGTCGAACTCTCCGCCGCTCTAGCCACATGTTCCAAACGGAATATACGAAATTGTGCTGAATATTCCAATGCGGGATATATGCGTGGCAATATCAGCGAAATATTTGTCATGTCGAATAAATATTCTCCAAATATTTCTTTCAGTTGTAATAAAATTGCGCTGACTTTTATCGCTCACTACGTGTGTAGTTTCCGTATTACTTTTTCGTCACAAACTTATTAATGCAATATCAAATAGAATGAGATTCCTTTCTAATATTAGCGATGACTGTTTTTGCTGATCAGCACTAAGTTGGATACGCTTCGTATCCCAACGCAATCATAATTCGTTAGTTGAACTTCAATTCCCAACCTAGTTTCTAGAAACATCATTTTTGAAAGATGCATGGATTTATTCATGTAAAAAGTAGTACATATATATATAGCAGTCATCTGCAGTTACTGCTTAATAGATGAGCTGTTCCTCTGCCGTTGTGGAAGATATCTACAGCTAACCTTGAAAAAGACTACATAAAGAACTATTAGTGTCAGTCAGTTTAATTACTGAATAAGAACTGGACCATTAACATAGATTGTTACTAAGCGTTAGTATTGTTTAGTATCTGTTCTTTACGAAGTTGGTCATTCATAGGTTGTTAACTATGAACGCTCGTGATCACATCTCGTTAATAGACGGATTAATAGCCATACAATCCAACTGCTGATCAAGAGATCCTGGGTTCAAACCCCGGGTCGGGTACTATTGGAGTTTTCTAAGCGAGATTTTGCAGCAGAAATTTTTAATTGTGGCTCTAGTGACTCGGAGCCTGTACCTGTGCCCAGAGTATGGCAATAGGCTCACCTACTCCATTGTGGAACGTAAACTTAACTAGTAAGTCGTGTAAGTGTTTAACGCTCCTCTGTCTACCCTTTTGGGGGATTACAGACGCGATGTTACATTTAGGTTTAAAGCGAATCGTACACATGTCCTACCAGTTATAAAATTACACTCTAATATGTGTAAGCTCAATTGCAAAAGTTTTAAAAGTTACACAGCCATTTCACAGCGAGGTCCCACTTAAATAAAATAAAGTAATACGCTTTGCCAGTCTTTGGGAACAATTTTGTCTAGATACTCCGAAAATGTTCCTGTGTTCCTTATCGTACCATGATGCTTAAATGTTCTTATCCTGTTCGTTCTCTTTGATCTGCTTCTTTTGTCCGTGGATTTGGTGATGATAATGATGACGTCATCTTCCAGACTGATTTCGGCCACGGCGGCATAGCTTTTGCTTCAATTATGATATTGTGATCTTTTTTTTTTCACTTAGACCTCTCTATGGCGTGCCATTGGAGGCCTATGTCCAGGAGTAGCCGGTACTATGCTGATGATGATGATGATCTTTGTTGTATATTTTCTAGGATTGTCTAAGTCTGGATACGTATGTCCAATGCTACGTTACAAATATACATTTGGGCTCTGTGAATATAATAATTAAGAGATCAACAGAGTACCAAAAACAATCACACGTATCTCACTTTTATGAAGGGGTTGTCTATGTACAACTGCCTCATATCTTGAACTAGAATTGTGTAGTTTTATGACCTATTTGTATGATAGTTACGAGCCTTAAGTACTGGGTAGTAGCTAGTCCATTTAATTCCCATCGAGGTAAAATACTTGCGTGATGAGCCCGATTATTTGTTCTGGGTCTGGATGTACTGATGAGTGTATGATGTACTGGATGTAGATTGCCTTGTCGATCGAGTGGTTACAAGCGCGACTGCCGTCTGGGGGGTGCTGGGTTCAAATCCCGGGTCGGGTACTATTGGATTTTTTCTAATTTATAATTTCTAGTCTCGGAGTCTGGATCTGTGCCCGGTGTATGGCAATAGGTTCACCGTCAATTCCATGGGACGTAAACGTAACTGGTGAAACGTGGGATTGTATTCACTCCTCTGCCTACCTCTTCGGTAACAGTCGTGATATTACGTTTTTTACGTGTCTGGATCTAAATATACCTATGTAAATATACATTTATAATTATTAAATGTCTCGTTAGTGTTTATACACATGATTACATATGTACTGGCCTAACTCACGTACGTTTTTCGGGATAGCTGACTAGTTTCGGACCTATACGAAGTCCCCTTTCATAAGCTCCCGCCGATCGAAGCGAGGTCGCGGAGACAACTTCCAAAACTAATTGGGCCATCCCGAAAAACGTACGCGAGATACGCCGGTACATATGTATTATGTATAGTCACATTTATAATGGTATAGAACAGACTTACATTGTCACAAATCGACACAGTAGCTCAACATGTACGGTGTTTCCATGAAAACTCATATCAAAAGTTATAATATTCGAAAGCTGCTACAAAATGAGGAACAATTCAAGGAACGCGGTTCGCTCTGAACAGCTTCAGAGACTCCAAGTTGCTATAGAAATTCGTTCGCGGTATTCAAATGAGTTGCTCGTAAGAACTTTGTTTTGAATAAAGGATCTATTTCTGTCTCTGTGTTCATATTTTAAATTCCGGTACGCGTTCACACTATGCCGATGTGTCGTGATCTCGGATATTTTAATCTAAATATATGTGTGCGTACTGTGAACTGACCCCGCCGTAATTGATTGACGGTATGAACATAGTTATATCTTTAATGTGCTTAAATACAGTAATTATGATACTGAACCCATTAAACGAAAGTTTTTTTGATAGAAATATGTTAAACTGTATTTTGTTTTAAAACAGGTGTAGTGTAAATAAAGAAAAAATCACTTTTCATACGTTTTTTCATTCTATAGATAGTACTGCCATCTATCGGAAGAAATGTGAGTTAAATATTGTCTGCTTTATTTTTGAATGAAATGACAGTTGTTTAGCTTTCACCGTACAGGTTATTTGTTTTGTTTATTTCTGGATTTGTATCCAAAGGTATTTTAAATATTGTAGGGCTGTAAAAGTACATGACTACAATGTTATGTTGGTTATAAAAATACCAGGACGATATAAATCGTCAGATGGATCACTTGTGACTTCGCGCAAAGTTTTATTGCGCTGTAAAATCTACACGAATATCAGCGGAATGTCGCGACTGGCCAGATGCTGCCTACTTTCCTGATGGTCAGTCGCTTTGAGTTCTTTTATTATGAGTTATTTTATTATTAACTTAACTGAAAATAAAATTAATATTTATGGTGTCACTTATAGTTAGTTAGTTATAGTAGTTAGTTATAGTTTTATTTTATAGTTAGTTAGTTATAATATTTATTGTATCACTTCAGTGATTAAAGAACATAGCCGGAGCTATGTACTCATTTCTTCATCAATGCTTTTGTCATTTTGATACTCTACAGTACTCTCTACTTGGAATGAACAGATTTAATGTCATAGTCACCCATACATGCAAAGTGTGGTTTGGTCGACTGGTAAGACATTATGAAAAACTGTAATTTATATACATATTATGTTTCCTCACAATGTTTTCTTTTACCGTTAAATCAAGTAATATTTCAGTGACATAACAGTAGGTATTCCAGAATAGCGAATTCGTAGTGACAAGTTTACATTGTTAAGGCCCATAGACGAGTTTATGGCACCGTAAACTCCAATCGAACATCGAAACGTAGTATGACTATAGAAACGTATGCACACACTACCAGCATTGTCACTTAACCATTTAGTAAATCAACGTCTATACACAACTACACTACAGGCCTTCAAGGACTTTATCAGACCAGCGTATTTTCAACACGCTCTATGTCATCATCATGATGATCATCATGATCAGCCTCTCCAATAGCCCGCCACTGAGCTCGATTTTCAGCTCTTCGTATCCAACCGGTGCTAGCCAATGCGTGTATCGTCACTCTACTTAGCCTGAGGGCGTCCTACGCTACGTTTACCAAGCCGTGGTCTCTACTTCAGAACACGCGAATGAGCTTATATGCACGACGTAATTCGGGCTTCGTAAAATAAACGAGCGAATACTCGCGAGTACTCGCGCCTACTCGCGTAAGCACTCGTTTTGTATCTGCCTCAGTGCGGACGATAGGAAAACTCGTAGCGGCTCGCGCGTATACGAGCGTTGTAGTGCGTCTTCACTAGAACGAGACGCGCGTGCAGTACGAAGCGCGCCTATATACGCGTGTATGCGCGTCCAAAAACTAGACTATGGATGTCGAACACACCCTAGTCTATGAAAGCCGTTAGTGTTTTAAGATTATGAAGTTATAAAAAAATTATTATCTTGTGATTAGTTTTCCTTGATGTGTCTTTCAAAAATTTTATTAAACCATGTATCATTATTATTAATTAATTATTAATATTAATAAATATAATAAATAGTTTCTCATCTCATTAATTAATTAATAAGTGTCAATTTAATTATTTACATGTATTTTAAAAATTAATAATAGATAGTAAAAAAATTTATTAATGAAAAGATGAATATTCAGTTGTTTAAATTAAATTAGTAACTGAGAATAATTTAGTCATTTCAAGATATTTAAAGCATACATTTAAAAAAATTTTAATTTCTTTGATAGTCGATATAAAAGTTTTATAATCAATATTAAATTATTTTAAAAATACAAACTGTTTTCTTTAAATATGAGGCGAATACCGTTAATGATTACGGTGACTCCGATTGCATAGAAAGCATATATTTACAGAAGAAGTGTCATTTCTGTGTATACATTCAGATCTATTATTTATTAAAACTACTAAATTTACCTAATTACCTTACTATACACAACATTTTACGTTTTGTAACGATTGCAAGGAACAATGTACAAAGAAAGGACTCGTAAAGACTTTTCTAGATGTGTTAGATAACACGCGGACCGTTTTACGATATCGTAAACTCCGTTCCGATATCGGAGCACTGGAGACTGACCAGATGGCGTCTACGTGTGGAACAGCGATTCAATTGTCACATTTTAAACTAAATCCAGCTTGTTCAACCGGATTTTAACGTCATCAGTTCTCTGTACACAATATATCTACACACACATTCACAGTTCAGATATATGTATATTCAGATATACATATGTTCAGATATGTGTATAACCATATATGACTGTTTTATAGGATTTATCGTAAGTATTGTTAGGGAAAGAAGACTGCTTACTACAGAATTATGTTCTTAAAAGGAGGTTCCAGCCGGTTAATTACATTGGTCGAGTAGTTGCATGCGCGACTGCCGAACTAGAGGTTCTGGGTTCATGTACCGGGTCGGATACTATTGGATTTTTCTAATTTAGAACTTCTAGTAGTAACTCGGAGTCTGGTCTGTTCTCAGTGTATGGTAATAGACTCACCACCTATTCCATGGGACGTAAACGTAACTGGTGAAACGTTGGAGTGTACTACTACACTCCTCTG
>DWJK01004489.1:0-11974 GCA_018248815.1 Croniades pieria auraria
TATCCTTAATATGCCACTAATATCTTTAATATGCCACTTTAAATATCTTCTATCATCCTTTACACACCATATAGTTCAATTTAATATAGTTTTGACATACATATGTAAGGTATTATTTCATTATAATTCTTCCAGACAGCCTTGTCTTTGAAGGAGGAAGAGATGGTGAGGTCCTCTTGCTGGCTGGACTTGGTATTCTCACTGCTTATACTGGACAAAGTGACCAAAGAGCATCTCGTATCCACATTACAAGCTGAGTTCATTGATAAGCTCCTATTAACAGGTGGTGAGTATAAATATTACTTAAATAACCAATATGAATGTATGCTGCCTGATCATATACCGTCCCTAGGTCATGTATACCTGGATCCTGACTGGGGTCAGATATAGATATAATGCTGTCACTGCTATGAATCAATGAGGAAATCATATTATCTTCCATAAATTCGTAATTGCTTAGAGCACACAGTACATTTTAGACTAGAACATAACTGATCAAGTACTACTCGTTTATAAAAGGTAATCTTCTGCTCCTGCAGTTCTTTTCGAGGTCAGTTTGAGAAGTTCTGAGCGGCAGCGGCCATTTTTGGTTTGTAGCGGCTAGATCTGTTTTCACATAAAAAAATCATATATGAGTTTCTATGTTTTGATCTTGCAAGTTTTGTTCTATACTCCAATAAAATACATCTAATTTTATTCCAGAAATCGCAATACCAGCCCGACGTAAACTAATGGTTATCGACGCATACGTAGGGCTCAAATTCCCATCGCAAACAACACGGCTCGCCGATGACATCTCGGTGGGCGTACCTCTCGTGTCTACAAAGGAAAAGGCACTCTATGTGCAGAGTATAATGGATACATTCAAGACCTTAGTATCGGCGGAGTCGTTCTTGAAGAAGGAATGCCAATCTGGCATGGGTTTCCTATATGGTAATATTTAGTTACTCTAATTGTCAGTTTGTACCTTTATTTTCTTGTTGTATCTTTTTTTCCCAGATATTTGGGATCATTAACTTCACATTGGGGATTTCAGTAACTCTTACGCATTTCCACTTCGATGTGAGACCGAAATGTGTTTTATAGACAAACAATATCTATGGTTCTTTAAATAGAGGCTGCATAGACTTGTTTAATTTCATATCAAGACAAGTTAGAAAACAAAAAGAACTGTGCGAAATAAGAACTACCAATAATGTAATAAAAATAATTTTTCACTCACATTGTTTAAATATTTTCCTATATTTTTTCTTTTACTGTTGTATGACTCTTGTGTTATTTTTCAAAGCAGATGCCGAGTTTGCAGTAGACGCAAAATGTCATCCAGTTCCTTTAGAAAAAGCAGCGAACGATAAAAGGTATTGTAGCTTAATCAGGTTTCTTATTAGTTATTTTGTATTAGCAAATAGCTGACTGCCTCATTGGTCGAGTGGTTGCGTGCGCGATTGCTGGTCAAGTAGTCCTAGGTTTGATCGTAGGGTCGGGCTAAAAATAATTGGGTTTTTGTTTTTTGAAATCCCCATTAGTAGTATATCGTCTAGATATTTGTCCTGTGCAGCGCAATGTGCTCACTCAATATTCCATGGCAGGATATCTATATAACATGTGGCGAATCGTACGTATGCCTGCCTACTACCCCGGAGAAGTACAAGCGCGATGTTACGTTACATTAGTAAAACTGTATGTGGGCCATTAATGGTAAATATGCCCAGCAATAAATCCTCACATCGCTTGTCCTAAGATTATCCTAACTTTGCTATATTTTGACTGTAGATAACCGCTGCGAGACGAGGGGGTGGATAAGCCCACCTCAGTCTGCTATGTGTCCGTCAACACTATGCAAATCATATGCACATGACGGAACATATCCTTTTTATTTCATGTTCTTATCACACCTATGAACGCTTGTGAAAAAATATTTTTCGGTTCCTATTGAAAGGTATTTTGTGTTTGCTAAAGAAGTGTGCTACTGTGAAGCTGTAGTAATACAATAATATTTTCAGTGTGCACAGAATAGCAGTACTGGGTTTGGACTACCACGACATGACGCGGAAGACTGCGGTGCCGCTGGGTGTCTATCAGCTCTACAGCAGGCTATTGCAGCTGAAGGTACTAAAATATGTTTAGTATTCCCTTTTTTATAATTATCACTTGTAGTATTTTAAAAAAAGGTAGAAACCTTTGTATATATTTTTTTCTATTAAAATAGATAAATTTTTATACATAATAAGCACATAATAAGCACATAATAAGTGTAAGTATATAACATAGTTTTGATAAAGTTGTGCGCACACTGTAATAATATACTGATGTGTGTTGTTATGGTTCATGTACTAAAGTATCCATCCACTGCCCTCTTCATTCAATTATTCTTTTTTAAGTTTCTTATTCTCTTCAACAGACGAATAGAGAATATTTATGGTAGCAATAACCTTCCTGTCTTTTTTCTTCAAAAGTGCAATAAACTCGTAGGTGGCTTTATAAGATGTGGTAGGCGTACACACTAAAATAGGATTTATTTAAATGTATTTGGCAGCTATCATTGCTTGGGTTTGATCAGACGTCAAATAACTGGTATGTTCTTGTTTTAATATATTAATTCGTATTTATAAATTTTCAGGGCTACAAAGTACTACAAATACCATACACAGAATACAATCCTAAAGACAAATTGGTGTCCCGAGTGCAGTATATCGAGAAGAAACTTAAGGAATTAATTAGCACCAACCCTTCATCATAGATAATTGACTAGTGAATAATTGTATAGAGCTGTACAGTACTCTTTTTATTATAATGAGGGTAGACTGGACATTGTGCCGTTTATACTTAAAAATATAAACAAATTTGACACAGTGACAGTAAAATGGACAAGTCTGTGTATAAAGATTTTCTGAAGGAACATAGTTATTGTATTCTCAAAGCTGTGAATTTGTGTTGTAATAATTTATTTTCTATTTTCGCCTAACTCTTAGGAGTTACGAGATTAACGCCATCTAGCGTTGACTTTGATACATATTTTTACAGTAGGTATTCTCTCTTTTGTTATATTTCATAGATCACTTATCTTTATAGAAAAGCAAAAACATCAGTGTGTCATGTTTTGAATTTATTGCAAGACTGTGTAAATGTTATTTGTTGTAACAAAAAATAAAATCATAGTAGCAAATTCCAATAGATGCAGCCTTGCGATTCCATTTTCTTTTTGTATATATTTTAATATTTCCATAAAATTATTGCATCCAGAAAAATTAAATCTTGTACAAATATTACCTTCAATTGTAAAATGACATTTCTTATGTCAAATATAATGGAATCATTCGATTGTATTGTGTGCTCGATATTCGATTTCATTTAAAACAATATTGCTGCTCGATTATCGGCCGAATATTTGGTCTAAACAATTTTTATACTGTCAACTCACAACTGTCTATCGATTTAATAACAAAATAAGTATCCTATTATATTAATGTCAAGCTGTGCTCGTAATTTGCCGTGTTTTTGTTAAAAGCAAAATTTAGCTAATGTTCACACAACTATAGGTAATATTTGTGTGAACATAAGCTAAACTTTGCATTTTTGCTGTTTCCTAATTTTATCAAATAGATAACAAAGTATGTATTAAAGTTTCATTAGGTGAAATTTGTGTATTCGTCAGGCGGAGAAGTAGTCAAATAAAACTTTGGCGAAGCCGTAAATGAGTGAAACGGAGAGACAGTGCGTGAGCGAGCAATAACATGAACACAGTGCTAAGAAAAGAGAAATATACGATGCACTGGCAATCAATTCAAAGTGCTGGTATGTTGTATAACTAAATTCGATTAATCGATTTTCAGTCGATTGTTTTTCGATAATTAAATATTCGGTTAAACAGAGCGTAAAGTATACAATGATATTGTTTTTGTACATGTGTCTTAGTGAGAGCGATTAAAGAATGATTTGATAAACTTGCACAGGTCCATGTATGAGTGAATTATGGTGTTTTGTCGATTTTGAAAAATGTATGTATCCCATAGTCTTCGCACCCCTTCAAGTTAAATGACAGAACCTCTTTAGCTTTGCCGTAGTGCGCCGCTAGACGGCAATACAACATTATGTT
Source organism: Croniades pieria auraria (assembly GCA_018248815.1). Classification (NCBI taxonomy): domain Eukaryota; kingdom Metazoa; phylum Arthropoda; class Insecta; order Lepidoptera; family Hesperiidae; genus Croniades; species Croniades pieria. Next base: position 4,097 of record DWJK01004489.1, read on the forward strand.
TTGTTGCACACGTCAAGTGCATATTCATTCTGGAGATATAAGTGATCTCTAACAGCGTTATAAAAAATAGACTAAACGTGTCTCTGTATAGCTACGAATGTAGTATATCTGTCTATATGTGTGTATGTATACCTGTATAATCGCTTGTTTTTTAAGACACTGAAATACTTTGAAATATGACTGAGGGGTATTTTACTTTAGAATAGGTAAATTATTGTCCTAACATAGTAACATGATGAGATATTTGTGTTTGGGTATCATACGTACAGTGTTTGTAACGATATCAATGTGAAATAAACTATGAGCAGTTTTATTATGATATTTAAGTATTGGTATGCCGCCAGTATTGCACTCCTAGCGGTTAGGGGTTTCCTCATTTATCTATTAACCCGAAATGGACTTGGGGCGGTGCGTAAAAAAGTTTATTTAAGCAGTATTAATAGCCAAAACGAAGTCGTTCGCCTCGTCTCGGTTAAGAGGGACTTTTTTACTTTCCTAATAGTAGCCAAATAACATCGTCGTTTAAGTTTGCTATTGTATCCGGAAGTTGCCGATAATATCCGAACGGCACCGACGATATCCGAAAGGCGTTTACGGCATCGAAAGGCGCCAATGATATCCGAGCGTAGCTGACGATAGCTGAACGATGTCGATCACAGTTCGCTTCCGTGATCATCTTGTGGTCTTCAACGTAGGATATCGTGTTGTGTTCAGTATATTATATGAGAGAATAAGTATAAAAGACAGATTAGTAACTGCCTCGTTGGTAGAGTGGTTGCAAACGCGACTGTGGATTGCAAGGTTTTGGGCTCGATCCCCGGTTCGGGTACTATTAAGTTTTTATGATCTAGAATTTGTAGTAGTAGCTCGGAGTCTAAATTTGTACCCCGTGCGTACATGGTAGTAGGCTCGCCCTATTCCATGATGGGACGTAAAATGTCACAGGTGAATCGTGGGACTGCACCATATTCCTCCGTTTACCCCTTCGAGAATACAGGCGTAATGGTGTAAAAAATTGTAACATTTATCAGCAAGCAAATGTCCCTTTTTTTCACTAGATAACCACGTCTCGTGTCAGTAAAAAAATAGAAATGATGAGGGCTTTAGACATCCTCACGACTATAGTGTATGTCTTGTAGCCATTATGTGGTGAAACGAATTTCGGGGTCATAGTTGATAACCACATACATATATGGGGAGACCTTGACTGGTGTTAGGACACGCAGAATTTGATGATAAAAATGAGTAAGGTCATTGGAAATGTAACCATTTGCCCGCACGTAATTGCCTCCCACCCTAGTAATTGTATAGTGTAAATATTACACAGACCCTTTATTAATTTAATGTAAAGGAAACACTGATATATTTACCGCTTTCAAGGTGTGTTTTAGAAACATTTTTGTTTGGTTTTCACTAGAAATATGTTTCTACTTATGATTGGTTTAATATAAGATGCATAATTTTCACGGACTTGTGCAATAGTCGACCAGATTATCGCAGAACATTCGTCCGATAAAAAGCAGTCGAGTCGGATGCTACCCTAAGTTATGTGTTTTGAGGCAGAACATTGACAATATTCCATTTTGACTCATAATTATCATTGGCCGGTGAATTGATATGAGCGATTGTGTACATGGGATGAATAGAAATGTTGTTAATATTATTAAATAAATATGGAAAAAAGCTGTTTTGTAGTTTTTATTTTTTTATCATCATCACCATCATCGTCATTATGAAGGTGATTCAAACTTTTATGTTGAATTTTCTGTTGATATTTTCTTCGGGTTTGGTTTTAAAATTATAACATGCGAATATAACAAAACACAAGCTTTCTTGAGTATTTTTTAACATTACAGAAAAATATTAATAGAAACAGTTAATATTGCACATTTTCCCGAGTTAAATGTGCATCTGTGGTACGACAGCGCGCGACAAGCGATCGGCGATGTGCCGCGCGATGCTTATTTAAAGCTTTCCAAAACACAACAAATTTTTTAAGTCCACGTAACAATAACAAAAACAAAGGATAACAGAATAGTGTAAAAAAAAAAAATTATTTTCCATGACAACAATTGATTTGTTTAACTATTTATGTCACGGTGTCTTCATTCCTTTTGACACGAACCTGAAAAAAGTAATAATTATTTCAAATTTTTTTGTAATACCGCCTCTAAATTATGTATACAGTTCCATTAGTAACAAGATGATGTACTGTTGTAGCAATTAATCAATAGCCAAGTTTTTAATGCATTAATTAAATTATAGCATTAGCTTGTACTAAGATTATATTAAAACTACATAAATATATAATATATTGACTGCGTCGTTGGTCGAGTGGTTGCATGCGCGACTGCCGAACGTGAGGTCCTGGGTTCAAATCCCGGGTCGGGTACTATTGGATTTTTCTAATTTAGAATTTCTAGTAGTGACTCGGAGCCTGGGTCTGTACCCGGTGTATGGCAATAGGCTCACCACCTATTCCATGAGACTTACACGTAATTTGTAAAACATGGGAGTGTACTACACTCTTCTGCATACCCCTTCGGGGATTGCAGCCGTGGTGTTACTTTTTCATTTAATTTATCAATAATATAACAAACTTGCAAAAATACAAATAATACATCAGAATACAACTCTTATGCGTAAAATAATATAAATTGACATTGAAAGTTTTAATATTACTAAAATAAATATTAAAATGTCCGTTCCAGCAACAAATGAAGACGGCGAACGATTTCCTGGCGACGGAGATGGGCCAGCTGGTGAACCGCGCGTCGCGCGACAAGATCCCCATCAACCTCAGCAAGGACGAGATCCAGACCTACATCAAGCGCTTCCAGATCATCGACGCCGACCGCAAGGGATACGTCTCCATCAACGACATCAGGAGGAGTCTCAAGGTAACAACACTACATGCGATGTCGTTAATACAGAATTAATTCTATAGTTTTCTTCACTACAGTGTACAACACTTTGATCGAATTATCAATGACTTTTTTCAACACTTAAATTCATATTTATTTAAGCTCTCTTTTTGAAGCAATGTTAAAAAAAACCAAACGTTAAATCGTGATTGACTATTTATATTAATGTTGTTAAAAATATGTCATCATGTTTATAAATATTACAGTTATTTTTAATGTTATTGTTATATTGAACTGTCATTTGATATCTGATTAATAGTATACCTACCACTTTATTTGTTACATATCTTAACAAAACACGAAGAAATTCAAAGTTATAATACCTATATACATATAGAGTATGGAATATTTTCTTTGTGTGCGTCGCGTCTGTGATTTACTTTGTTATATGAAGTAGCTGCCTACCAGACAGAACCGGAGAGGAACCTCGCTTTCAAGGAAATTTTCAAGATCATCTATTTTTGAACGATTAACTTTAATTTCATTGACGATGTTATAGAGTATGGGTCTGAAACTGAACGACAAGGAAATGAGTTCGATTCTCTCAGAGATCGACGTCACATACCACGGACAACTCGAACTACAAGACTACTTGCAGGTAGCGCCTGGAAACTTCTAGAAAACACTTGTCAACTGGGGTCAATGTCCGGTGCTCTATAAATGTGCTATCAATGTGATGTTATTTCTTTCATATAGGACTTTATAGGACTGTGCAATATGGTTTTAGGTTTCTAGGACTAAAAACCATATTGAATAGCCTTATATTAGGTTTGACACTGTATGGAATATTTGGTCCTTTAGATGTGAGCTTGTAGTGTCCAAAAAGATTTGCATGTTAAAAGCAATAAAGAAAATTCTTGTTAAAACTCATAAAAAACACAAACAGAAAATTATTAAATTTGTTTATTTTAATAACTTGGATAATACAAAATCGTATTCGTAGATATTAAATCTTAAGCATTATGCGTTTTTATGAATTAAAAAAGACGAAATACACCATACAAAGCCCTGCTCATCAAAATTCATGCCGCTCGAGTGGTGAACGAAAGCCTTTCCACAGAACTACGGCGAGGAGGTGACTGGGGAACAGTTGCACGAAATATTGCGCGAGATCGACACTAACATGAACGGGCAGGTCGAACTCGACGAGTATTTGCAGGTCCATATTACAAATACATATGGTTCATTTTTGCATACCCAATTGTTTGACCCTTTTTTTTATTTCTAACAACAATTACCAACGAATGCCTAGAATTTAAATTTCGAATGTCAATATCCTAATATTGTTTTTTTATCGGAGTTTTTAATGCACGAATGCACGTTACTATTTCCAATTTTATCTTTATATAAAAAATTTCCTTTCGTTGGAATGACATTATCAAAAAAAAACAGAGATGTTCTTAATTCCCTTTTTTATTGCGCTTTTTGCATGCTGCAGAACGAGATTGTCTCCACCTACGCCTTTCATCTGCACGAAATCACTTATCTTCTCTTTTATCCTGAAATATCGCCCTCATCTCTTTTCTCGTTTGTCTGCCTCATTTCGCCTGTTTGGTAATTATTAAGTTCTTAACATAGTTATTATTGTATTGCTTTATACTTTGCAGATATATATTAAAATACAATGCTAATTTTGTAACATGTCTGTCTGTTGTTAACACTTAGTTTTCATTAAAAATTTCGTTTCAAAGCTGTGTAGATGTTAAATTTAATTTGTTAATACCAATTAGTTTCATTAAAATTAATCACACTAACTGACTTAGATAAGTTTACAAACTATAATTTAAATATATTTATGAATTTCATCATCATCATCATCAGCCTGTCTTAGCCCACTGCTGGACACAGGCCTCTGATGAATTTAACTTAGATAAATAAATTGTTCATGAAATAGAACTAGTTCCTATCTATACACATGTAGTGTTGCATTGTATATTTTTTTTAACCACTCTCTAAAGGGGTCTAAATTCACTACACATACTTTTAACTCTGACTCCTAAGAAGATCATGTTTTTTATACTAAATATGTTTAGTATTATTATGAAGAACCTTTTTCTACTAGTCGTCCATTTTTCTGAAGCTTGTATTCTGTTAACCCGGTTTGGCATGACATACTATACTCTAACCCCTCTCAGTCTAACCATAGACCCGTATCCAAGAGAGGAACCATAAAAGGGTCGACCAGCTGAATCTCACACGTAATGATGTAGGTTTTTGTACCAAAAAATATTCTTCTGCAATAACACCATTTCAATCCAAACTAGATGATGTCCGCCATCAAGTCGGGTCACGTGGCGTACTCTCGCTTCGCCCGCATGGCAGAGATGGAGGAGGAGCACCACGAGCGCGAGGCTCTCAAGAAGCAGATTACCGTCGAAAGGAGTGGTGGTGGTCTGTAATAGAGCCACCTGGTGCGGTGAGTAGAACTTCTTCAACGTGTCTTATACTTTACGAGGTCAATGGGATATTTACAAAGAATGATACTAAGCTTAAATGATTTAAATAAGTCCTGAATGTGGCAAAGGCTAATGACGTCGTCAGATGCTCCATGATCAAAACTGATCACGTACATAAATCTAATAACTGTTTCAAAAGTTCAACTTCCTACTCGAAGAATACGTTGAATGCCATGTTAGGACCCTCATAAAATCTTAGATTGACATTTAATGAAGGATCTATCCATCAATGTCTATCTTACATTTTGAAACTTCTAGAAATTCCTGTAAACTTTTACTCTGATAAAATATAAGGAAGTAAATATAAGCGTCATAACTCAGAGATTTCGTTATAAATAGCTGTTTTATTAATAAATAATATTTACAAACTAGAAACGTGACACCTTAATCAGCAGTCAGCGCAAAAATCTGTGATGGTGACTGACACTCAGTCTTGATCAAAAAAAAAAAACAAAACAGTTCCATAAATAATAAAAAAAAAACATTTTTTTTTCAGATTCAGCCTACACCGAGCTCACCACATGTTTTGCAAGTTGCTACAACGTAGATCTAACCCTTAACAAAGTCACCCTTAAGTATTATTTATCGACATTAGAATAAAACTAACCACCCATAGTAAATTAATTTATTGGTACTGTTCACTTGTATTGTTAATTTTAACACATTGTAGATAGATAAATATCTATAAAATAGCCACACTACTGCTAAAAGAGCTATATATAAGTTATACATATATCCATTTAGGTGATTCTGTAGAAATAGATACTTTTAATATCTTTTGTTAAGTTTCCTATTAAATTTATTTGACATTATCGAGTTTATGATTGGTTTTATATCGGTTTACCCAGTATTAGTTTAGTGTATTGAACAAACTCAAATACAAATGTAAAATTACTATAATTGTATTACGTAAGTGCTATTCAGGTACAATTTCTAATTTCTTTACGAATTTTAATCTTGAACGCAGTTTTTCATTGTGGTATACGATTTTGATATTGTTTTTACATTTTACTTTACGAACGTGCCTATACCTACCTACTTATTTATTTTCAGACAATATTACGCATAGCGTTCTATTTATCGATTCTTTTACGACATTCTTTAATGTGTTTCTTGTGAAATAAATCTATTTCAAATTCTGTGTTGCGTTTCATTTCTCACACTTTTATTACTGACTGCTTTTCCTGTACGGTCTGGTTTGTTGGTATAGTGGTTGCGAGCGCATGTACGCAAGAGGTTTTGAGTTTGATTCCCTGGTTGGACAAAATATTATTAGCTTTTCCTAACTTGTAATTCTCAGTAACAGTACGGTGTCTGGATACGTGTTTGTTGCACAGAGTAATTCCATGGAACCTGTAAAATAACTGATAAAAATGAGGAAGTATTACACTCATCTGCTATCGAATAAGAAAAAACAAAACACGACACACAATATTTTTAAAATATTGATTTTAGATACGTTCGTTCGTGTTGCTGACATTTAAGGCGTAAAACTAAATGAAGTTGGCCTTCAAATTACAACAAACGATTAATCTTGTAATAATTATTCAACCACACACAAAGAAACATTTGCGGTCAAATGTCTTCTGTATAATGTTCCCGCGTTTTTCGACTTTAACATCATGACAGAGCTTTAACGTTATTCAGAAAGTGAATTTTTGTAACACAGCAAAAGTATCATGGGCGTCCATTAGATGACGCTAATTTAAAGTACTCCGGAATTCAGTATTTAGTGGCATTTTACACTAGGAGAGCGAATAATAATTTGTTATTAGATGCCGCTAGGTGGCGCTAAATAAAACGCTGTGAAAATATCGTTGAATATACTACAGACATCTAGCGACATTCTGTTCAATTAATCTCATAGACAAGTTATAGATATATTGGGCGTTTCAATTTGAAACATTCCGTAACTTTATTAAATTGTGACTAGATTAATTTCGTATAAATTTTATTCAATTTATGAATAAGATTTGTGGAATTATTTTTAAAATGGTACATAATTTGCAAAATTTAATAACACTGACCAACAAAATAATCAGCAACAACAAAATATCAGACAAAATAGAGTTTTATAATATTTTGTCTATATTACGATGCAAAGTACTTCAACTGGCAAAATAGAACCATTTGTATAGACGCTCATTGAAGTGTTGAACTAAATTTATATAACAAGTAAGCAAACAAAATTCAACAATTTTCAAGTAGCTTTTCTACTTGAAAATATGACAATTTCGTAGTTATAACATAATTAAGTTCATGAAATTAAAAAAAATTACACACAATTTTTTTCAGTGTTTCATCGAATTTTGTCATACATAGGTAAATGCCTATTAACATTCTAATAAAAATTGGGATTAATGAAGTTTTAAAATATTTTATCTTGGCTGTGTCAAATAAATCTTATTGACTAAAAATATACTATACAAAAAAAAATATTAAAAATGATACTTTGTTATCTATGCACATGAACTAAAATACGGATACAGTGTGGTGAA
>DWJK01004490.1:0-11973 GCA_018248815.1 Croniades pieria auraria
CTTTTTATTGTTCAGTAATAAATTATTTACATTAAACCAGTGGACCACTTTGGAGAGAGCATTGTTCACGTCGTCAATATTCGTTTCATTACGTGGAATCTTAAATATTAGTGATGTGTCATCCGCAAACAATACAATCTCATTATTATGTTTGATCACATATGGAAGATCATTTATATATGTCAGAGTAGGGACTCGAAACCCGAATCCTTACCCCGTGTATGGTAATAGGCCCACCACCTGTTAATTGTGGAACGCAAATGCAAATGGTTAAACGTGGGAGTGTACTACACTCATTTGCCTACCCCTTCGGGGATTATAGGTGTGAAGTTACGCTTAAATATTCCTTATACACTTTGCTTACATATAATATGCGAAAGGATGATTACGATTGTAACATATCGCTGAAAAAGCATGCTTCGGATTTTTCCAAAATAACCCTTGAACACGTCCAGCAGAGAACAACGTAAAGTATGTTCTAATCTTAGTTGTGAAAACAGTGCAGGAATAAAACGGAAATAAGAAAAGTCGTTCGTAAACGCGCCATTATCGGGAACACGACGTTATATCAATACTAAAAAGCGTCAAACATTCACAGACACGTCTAAAGTGTCTAGATGCAAAGACACGTCCACATCCCGTTTTACGTGTCTATGTGCTGATGTAACCGCTAATATTTGTTTCATGGCGCCTATAAGACAGGAAATACGAGTACACTCTAAATATTATTCAGTAACATTGATACGTTGTTCCGTTCCTATTTATTAACATATTCTATTTGAGAAGAAAAGGCACGTTAAGTCTGTAAATAACGTATTTGGCAGTCGGTGTTCTTTGCTTAAACTGCTAGGCACCTTTTTTTTGTTTATTGGGGGGGGACCTTCAAAAGTTACCGGGTACCCTGGTAGTGATATCGGGTTATGTGAGACTTTTACCGCATTAAAACCACTCTTGGTGGTCTTCCTCGGTGCTAATAGGAGGGCTCCGGGATCTCCAACTGAACGCACCGGTGCCCTCCTAGCGCAACGCTCAACGAGCCCTACACCCGGGATAAGCACAGTTCCTCTCCCTATTCGCCTTCGATTTCCACGACGATACGCGGCCGCATATACCGTTGTTCTTCCCTGTATAGCCACCTGAACGGTTCGAGCTCCCATTCTAGCCGCTCGCAATCCCGGAAGTCTCCTTTAAGTCGCCTCTTACGACAGGCAGGAGTTACCGTAGTTCTTATTCAGGTCCCGAGCTACAGGGACCAAACTGACACACCTGACTTGTTGATATTGTAATAATAATATATATTATACATGTTCTGTATAAGTATCAAGCGCAATTAAATGTTATTTAGATTTCGCCCGTGAATAATTTAATAAAATAAATTGTTAACAACAATGAAGGAAAACACTAATTACGTTTGATAGACTTTAAATTCAGTAATGTTAAATTATATTTAGAAATATAATATGTAAGTAGTTATTTACTTCGCTTAGTGTAAATTCAGTTTGCACTGATCGTACATAATCGTAATTACGATAATTTGTCTAAAAACGTTGTATAAAATTATTTATTGTGTAAATACTGTTGGACGCTGGTATCCTTCCAAAATTATAAGGATATAGTCTCTCACGGTGGCCAAGTGAAAACTGGCAGACGAATATAATTATAATATTATTAAAATATTATATATGAGGTATTTAGCACTTTAATGCTTTTTAACAACATACATTAATATTTACTAAGTAAGTTAACGAAATATTGTTTTCCCTGGGTAAAATAAATTCTTTATATTTACCTGACAAGGTGGCCCATACAATTACCCTCGTACCGGAACTTTTACATCTACTAAGGCGTCTCGAGCTGACGTCTCCCAACTAACGATGTCGGTCCGACGCAAGCGATTACCTGACATTTCCTCTTGGTAATAGAAAACATATTTCTATGCACTATTGTTGACTAATACTGGCATAATAGAGATTTTCGAATGCCAATAAAACGGATCGACTATTATTTAGATCCAGGGCGAAGTTCCTTTGAAGTAATCCCCTTTGTGTTGCCATTTCCGGTGATTTCATTATTCTCCTATTTAGTTTGTCACTCCCTGCCAACTGGATGAGGTACAATCAAGACTTATTTGTATTATGTATTACAATTGGCTTAAGCGCACATTTTTGAATAACTTTCTTAGGAATTGCTTATTTTTAGTTCATGTTATTTGTCATTATTTTACCTCAAAGGTTTTACCTGTCTGCCTCGTTGGTCGAGTGGCTGCAAGCGCGACTACCGATCGGGAGGTCTTGGGTTCAAATCCCGGGTCGGGTGCTATTGGATTTTTCTAATTTAGAATTTCTAGTAGTGACTCGGAGTATGGATGTATGCCCGGTGTGTAGCAATAGGCTTACTACCTATTCCTTGGAACGTAAACGTAACTGGTGAACAGTGGGAGTGTACTATACTTTTCTGCCTACCCCTTCAGGGATTATAGACGTGATGATAATCTTTTACCTAATACAGGTTTTAAAATTGCTATAGTGAAAAGTAACGCGCAAATTATTTATTATGTATATTTATCTTCATATGTTTTTCCAAAGCCTTTTGCTTATATTATAACATATTATACATGGAACCGCATGCAGTCAACGTGGCAGACCACACCCTTAAGCTTTTTCATTCTAAGAAGATACCCATGTCTAACAGTGGAACAATAAAAAGGTTCATAATATTGACGATGATAACGAAGCACGGTAAAAGAAACGCGGAAAGGATTATTTTGCAAAATATCAAAATAAATATTAGATCTTCCCATTAGAAAATCACAATCCTCGACTTCCTGAATTAGGAGCGTCGGGACACACAAAAGACTAAAATGAAGTTGTTTAGTTTAGAAGGGAACTATTTAAATCCAATACTTACATTATCGTTCAATTAGAAAACCGAGACTGGAACATTCACAAAATTATTACTATTAAATTAAAGGCTTAGCATCTGCCGATAAAAAAACAATTGCTTAAAAATAGGAAATCATTAACAGACACAAACTAGTACAAACAAACGAATACTATTAATTACTTGAAACAAAACTTCTAACAGACGGACAAATTCCGGACAAGTCGTAATTAAAACTTTCATTTGATAGACAAAACAGACTACGACGGTTAAGGAATTCGTTTCTGCGATAAAACACTGAATTCAACATTTATTTACACTTAATCGTTCTTCGTAAACTAGTAATTATTCAAAATATTTTAAATTTGTGCTTAATGCTGGTAACTGACGTATTTGAAGGTAATAAAAAGCATATCACGCGTCGATGCTAGAACTTCAATGTGTTATTCAAAGTTGTTGAAGTGACTTATATATTGGGTAGTTTGGAGAACGTTTTAATTTGATTTTAAATAAATTATCTTTCGATTGGATATTTTTTATTCCTCTTACTTTTTATCGATCATTGTCAGTTTGTAAGTAAGATCTTTCCTATTTATTGATAGCGACTCCCGCGTTAATAAATATTTGTATGGACTAGTTTATGGACCTTTATACTATTGCATTGTTTGATTAATCGTGTTAATTAGTGCATGTGGTTTGTTTAATAGCACTTATTAACAGTAGACAAAAGTAAATAAATGATAAGCAGCTATTTAAAACGAATACTGACTGAATTAACATACGAGTACAATTACAGTTCAATGCCTAAAGCATGTGCGAGATCTATTGGTAGAGGTAGCCACTTCACTATAAAATTTTGCTGTTTCTTCGCTACCCTTTTGAGACGATGATCCAATCATGGAAGGTTATAATAGTCTTCTCTTTTTTCAGATAAGTAAGAAATTCTGTCAAAAAGCTAATTTTGCTATTCCAATAAATTCTCAAATTTAACGTACCCATGTAATTTATGGTATTTTTCAGTTTTCTTTTAACTCTTTTTATAATTAATAGATTTTCCTGCTTTCAGAATATTGGAAGTCTTATAGAGCTGGTAACATCACGAAAGATGTCGGCTTTTGGTCTCTATACGAATATTGACTACGTTTTGCATCCTGGGAAATATCGTTATTAAGCAAAAGGCAAATTCGAGGGATTCCATCATTATGTTTATTTATCAATTTTTGGACGTCTCGTGTGAGAACATGAATAGTTAGGTTATGGTATATTACCTTTCAAGTTAAGGTCAGTAAATTTCGATCATTCGTCTTATAAAACATATCCGGAAACTGGGAATTTCAAGACTTTTTACGATATTATTCTTAGTTAAGAGATATACTTTGCAGTACGGGATGTGTGTTGAAAGGGATTCGAACTCAAGTTTCCTTGGAAAAGGCAGGCTGTAACGTTCACGGTTGGGCTAACACACCACAATTAAAACATCAAAAATTCCCGTGAAAGGAAACATTTTGTTAATGATGACGTAAATATTCCGGCTGTGTTTATTCCGGTCAAATACGTATACTACGTGAAATGTATTCAATGGTCTGTAATAATGATCATTAATTTAATTAATGTTCTCTATAAATGCGCACAGTAAATAACCTTTTCGCGAATACGCGGGCAAATATTAAACAATATATTGCCGAAATATTTATTTACAAAATTGAAATGCATAAATTTTAACAGCATTTTTTAACTTTTCTTCTTATTTTGTTATCCTTTATCTATTGCACGTATATGATTCTATATCCATTACATTAGTAGTTATGTAATATGAGTGACTTTAGTCATTACTTCAGTGTCATATTGGCTTCAGATAGCTAAGGTCTTTTACACTATGTGATCAATATCTCAATTTGCTACTTCTAAAATCAACGTGTTCTGTCCTCCTATTTTTTTTCATTTTTATTTCCATTGCATAGGCATTAGTTATTTTGACTTTTTCTCATATCACTTCAATTCGAAGTTTTTGAAATTTGTTATATTAATTGTTTTTATTTCAAAGCGTTTAATCAATACTAAAGGATTTCAGGAGGTATTATATTATATATTTCCATTTTGGGACGTAAACGTAACCGGTAAAGCGTGTACTACACTCCTTTGCCTACCCCTTCGGAGATTATATGCACTAAGTTACGTTTTTTTATTACTGTACAAAAAAATACGATCGTTCACTGTGGTGACAGGGGAAACCCTATTTTGATCTTATACTGACCCTGTTGGTTTGATAGTTACATCAGATAACCGTTTAATACCCTAAAATATTAGGTGCTCTTGGAAGATATTTTCATCTAACTAAAGAAAGCATTTTGAAAAATTAAGTAAAAGCATAAACATGTTTAGGTATGCCCAATTTGTACCCAACATGGACAATCATGTTTCTGTCTCCTACTGGCAGAGGCAGGCTTAAAGCATTACCATCCTCACAGACTCCCATTAGCCAGCATCTGACATATTTGGTCAATATAACTAAAAATAGAAAGATGTATTCTCTCCAATATATTTAAGACTATAATTAAAAATCATTTTCAGTCAGTCTCTGTCTGACGAGTGTACATACGAGTATACAGCAGTGGCACAATCTCATTAAATCTGGTAACACAGAGCTACCAGTTACACAGAATAGTTGAGATATTATCAGAGTGCAAACTTAACGCTTCAACGCTTGTCGAAGCGGGCTTACCCGAGTTTAGGGGGTGACGTTAACGAGGGTAGCATTTTCTGCCAAATCAGCCGTTGTTCAACGATTAATTGAGTTCCTTTTCTGACACAAAAAGTTTTGCTAAAAATAGTATATATTTATGTACATATTTAAAAACATTTAATTCTCAATAAAAAGTCAATTCATTTCTCAATCTTTGTAATTCTATTAATGGACATAGGCCTCTCCTACGCGATGCCACTCCATCCTGTCTTGTAGGTCTCTGGTTTTTCGAGATAGCCATAGGGCAGAATTTTGTTTTCAAGATAACAAGAACCAACCCTAGGTGTTGAAATACATAAATTGTGAGTGCGTGAGTGAGTGTAAGTGAGCAATTGTTACTTAAAAAATGTGTTTCGGTCTCACAGGTGCCATTGTATCCACGGCAAAACTGATACGACCGTCTTAGTAGACCACAGATGCCGCCGCATAGGTATATGCAAAAGGCTTCAAATAGATCACATGTTGACTTACTTTGCAGTACTAATTGCGTTAATAGTGACATGTACAAATTGCTTTACTATTAAATGTTTCGTGAGCATTTATACACATAATTAAAAACCCAGTCTCCGCCGCGACCTCGCTGCAAGCGGCGGGAGCTCATGAGGAAGTACCTCGTACAGGTCCGAAACTAGTCGGGCCATCCCGAAAAACGTACGTGAGTTAAGTCGGTACATTTTTAATCATGTGTACAAATACTCACGAAACATTTAATAGTAAAACAGTTAACAATGACACGAATTTTAAATTGTAAAATTAGTCTGAATAAATTTAATAAGTAAATCAACCATAGTAACACGCTAAACCTGAAAACCAAAGGACGCCACATCTACATAAAAAAAAATCGCAGGTTATAATGTAAACGCCTATAAACCAAAGCTCTATATAAAACTATAAGTGTATAAGCGGGATAATTAACTCATTATACAATAACAAATTGGTGAACGGTGAAAAACTCGAAATCAATATAATGCAATAAATTCCTAAACATTCCCATCAACAGCGGTGGAATATTTGATAAAAAAAATACCATGCTCTAGGAATAATTTTATTGTACATCCCGTCTTGAATCAACTGTCATGCGAAAAATCCATTGTGAAAGTGTTGTGAAAATATATAACTAAAGGTCAACGGCTAGAAGAATGTCTATTGTAGTTAAAAAAGGTCTACAGATAGTAAGATATCAAAAATCAATATGTAAAAGGTAATTATTTCAATACGTATAAGGTAATTATTAATTATATCAGCAAATTAATTCCATATTATGCAGAACATGCTGTATAGACACTGGAAATTGTATACAGGTCAATTTTCAAAGCTACTATGCATAAATCAAAAATAATGTGTGTTCAAATTGCGCTATAGTAAAAATGTATAAAAATACATTCACATTATTACATTATATAATTATATAATAGATAGTAAAAATAAAAATATATGACTGACACTGGTTTTAACGTGAAGTGTTTTTATAATCCTGAACAATTTCCCTCATGTCAAGAATTCTTTTTTTTTAAATTAATAAAACTAATAAATAAGTTATGTAAGTAAAAATCCATTAGAATAATAGTTGATTTTTTATTTTGTGCTCATATCAACACATGAACAATTATATTTATTTTTATTGACTACCCTCATCTTTTAAAGTAAATTGCAATCTTGAGTAGTTTGTCAGAAAACTTGTAAACCAAGCTTTTAATCGGTGGTTAAGATTTTGCCTTGTTAAATCTTATCCGATAAAATAATCTTGCTTAAATTACTATTTATTGATGAACAAGAATAATCCGTCAAAATCAATATTTTTGAGTTATATAATGACCTCTAATACGGATCTAACAGATACCACAATCAAGGTCTAGTATTTATATAAAATGGACATGGTTTTGTGTGTGTGTAAGTGTGTCTGTGTGTGCGGTGTCGTACATTTTCCGAGACTTGCACGTGCGCGGTCCAGCCGGACTCCACGAGACTCTGCACCAACTGCGCCCAGTCCTTCACCAACATCCACCAACGTTACACACGTTTACGCACTTCGCGACTGAGCCAATAACGTTACCATTACATTTATTTACATTACATTACGGTTACTATTATTATTAGGGTAATTGTTGGGCTACAATTTAGCTCTACATTGGCGTGCGATCGTATTGATGTAATTACACATAATTTTAAATCATATTTATATAATCTTAATGTGCTACACCACCTTGTTTAATTATTTTGAAATGTTTGTTCAGAAGAAAACAGACACATCTCGTAAGATATTTTTTTAATTTCTCTCACAAACTAATGAATGACACAATTGTTACTAAATAAATCGATTTTGAACCTATTTTATGGACCCTTATTTGCTACCTGTTAAGCAGGTTACAGTTATTTAAAAAAAATACCTAAAACTTTAAATTCAAAATTGAAATATATAATTTGCTTGCCTTGTGAAACATAAAGAATTATTATTTTTTTATTATTATTTTAATTAAACATAAACGAATAGTAACCTTATTGCTGCAGTCGATAGCACAGTTACAGTGGAGACAAATGAGGCAATGAGAGGCAACATGATATATTTATCAATGGTTACCAGAAAATTCAAAATTACTGATATTATCCGAGTAATATTGCTCAAATTTGTCTCCATATTGACATGTTATAACATTACCCTATTATGTGCTCAGTTTTAATCATATTAGGTGCCAAAATCGAGTGAGTTACTGCTGACAAGTGATATTACTTTTATATCAATGGTGAACACTAGAGCTTTTACACTATATATTTCTGAATCGTTATGTGATAGTCCCATTATATATCCCTTATGTTGTTTTTATACAAATATATATATGTATTGTATTTAAAGCTTATTATTTTATTACAAGCTAAGATTTCTGTGAGTCTATGAAGTAAATTGAGAATCTAGAACAAAATTAATTTTCCATAGACAATCGGTGCAGATAATATGTCATTATAAAATTAGTATGACTGATTATTTATTTACTTCGATTAATTCAATTTCATTTTGTGTCCCGGTAGCAAGAGGCATTAACAATATTAGTACAAGGTAAAATAAAATTTTTCAGTTTTTTTTAATATATTTGCCATTTGTCATTTTTTTGTCATGTCACATTTTTGTCATTTTGCATTTTTACAACACAGACAAGGTCGTTTTTTGAAGCAAAACTATGGTTCTTATGAAAAACTCTCAAAAATCTTAACTTGACGCAAAACAATGACATCTATAGTTTTATCGTGTAATACTGACGTTACTTACAACTCCTTGCTATTCCATCGAAGCATAGAAACGTTATAAATACTTAGAAAAATATTATAAGCGTAAGTAAAATGAGACATTACTGACGCTTACAAAGGTTTAACATAGACAAGACACTCCTAGACCATAGACTACATATGTCAAAATTATTATGATTAATAAATTCGTTGCCATAACAACTGTTCCTTCTTATCAACCTTTTACATACAATTAACAATGTATGTATCTTCAAGCATGGACGGTAAGTGGCAAAACTATATGCCATTTTAATCAAGAAATTCTTTTAAAATCTTCGGGAAGTAATCGGCCAAACAATTAGAATGGGATTGAACATTGAAACAATACACGGATTTTGTTTACCATTACCATTGGTATGATGAATTATCGAACTTTAACATTTCTAGCCAGTATATACATATGTACATATTTTTATAATTCACGGAATATTTTTTTTTTATTAACGGCCAGACTCATTTCAAGAGATGGTGAAAACTTAAAAATTACCGTCATTCCTAAATCATACAAATATTTGTATATTATAGTTTCGAAAGCTATGGAGATGAATATAGATATGCAAAAGCCTATTTATTCTCTTAGGATATGTAGAAGGCTATACTCACCATTGTTATTTGCTCGAACGGTTGTAGTAGTGCTTGGTGTAGGTTATTGTAGTCCGTCTGCGGCGACTCGACAGGACTTCCCGGACTGTGCACCATCTGTAACGAGAAAATTCTAAATTTGAATGTTAGAATAACGAAATACAAAACTGAGCTCACTTTGAAATGTGACAATGCGAATATCAAGTCAAAGTTTTGTGAATGTCACTTTCAAACCTTACGGGTGTGATGTGAATATAAAGTAAGGATATTGTGTAAGACATTGATGATCAATAACAGAGGACAGATAAGCGAGAGATAGAGACAGACAGAGGACAGATAGAGATGTTGCGTATCACGAAGTGTTGCCACAATATCTTTACGCTTTCCCTAAATAATTTATTTTCTTCAATTCAACAAATTGTAACATTATATTACTGGCATTCACTAATTCTTTTCACAATAATCTTCACACCGTTTAAAATGATTCGTTATAACATAAATAAAAATGAGAAAAATAGTTGTCATGATAGATGTAATGGACAAAAGAATAAAAAGACAGAGACAAAAGATTAAAAACGGTTCAATTATACAAATGAGAAAAAACATTACTTTTGAATGAGCAAAATAATTCGTAAATTAAAATGAAAAAAAAACAAACTCACAGTAGGTGATGGTATATTGATATTCGATGTCGAGGAATATTGCGATGGCGGACTACAGTGAGATTGGTAGCCGGACGCGATCCAACCGTGGTCTAATGGCGACATGTTCTGCAACCAGCCAAACAAAAAAAAATCAACGGCTGAAAAACAAATAACAACCCAATTGCCAATGTCATAAGAGCGATAGTAGCGTGAGGGCGATATTGCAATCGATGTTAGAACGAACTCGGCAAAGTTTAACGCGAGTTATGGTAATCGATTCTGATTACGAAGCCAACAGCGAATACATGCAATTAGTACGGAACGAAAGAAAGCCCGTAAAATGGACAGAGAGAGAAAGAAGTAGATAGAAAGAGCGAAAAAGTTATTTAAAATGTCAAATAATTTTTGAAATCGCTGTCATTTAACATAAGAAGTATTTTTCAATTTGCAATAATAGATCATGCAAATGTTTTGCAATAATTATCAAAAAAAAATGTTATTTCTGGAAACGTTCAATTTACAAATTCTTATGGCATTTTAAAAATATTAGTTCTGTTATTTTGAGCATAGGTTTTAGATAAATCCCGATTCAAGTCAAGTGGAAGAGGAAAAATATACAAATTATAACAAAAACTTCAAACAAAAAAAACAATTTTTTATATTATAGTGGCTATGTTCAAAATAACCGTCGATAAGAGTTAAAAATCTGGTGGAAAAAAAAAACCAAGTGCAGTTATTATAAAAAACAGATGATTAAAGAACATGGCAAGTAAATGTTATAGTAAAAATGGTATTGTTAGTTACGT
Source organism: Croniades pieria auraria (assembly GCA_018248815.1). NCBI lineage: Eukaryota > Metazoa > Arthropoda > Insecta > Lepidoptera > Hesperiidae > Croniades > Croniades pieria. Next base: position 10,935 of record DWJK01004490.1, read on the forward strand.
TATGTTTGCCCTGGCTGAATGATCGACATCAAAGTCTAAAAATAGATTCATGTACTATAAAAAAAAGTCTACAATTTCATATTCTCAGTTATAACCTGATGTTAGTTATGTGTTAATTGTGATGGGTTTAAATATTTACCAATCACACATTTTAAATGCAATAAATATATTGTGCGCTGATAGTAATAATAATAATAATAAAATAAGCAAATGTATCCAAGTTGTAAACTTGTATGACAGTCGTCGGTATGAAGCTGAGGCATTTTATTTGAACACATGCTATCGTTTGTGTGAATGGAAGCTCCGATATCGAACCCGGTGAAAAACGTTGATGGCCTTCAACGGTAACGAGAATGCTTTAATTTATTATTGCAGCGAAAACGTTACCTCTCAACGGATGTACATATGTATATTAAATCGAAACCGTACATCGGAAGCACATAAGCAAAACGCCTGCGAAATGGATGAACTTGATAAAAATAAATATATTATCAGGAGGTTATAAAAGATAACGAACCTTATTATGATGGAGATAATTATTTGTGTTTGGTACAGATAAGTGATTCTGAAATAAACAAAAAAAAATGATTTGTGTTGAAAGCAAATAAACACAACAAAAATATAACAAGAACAATGTTAACATCTAAAGGAGTGCTTTTTTAGGCAAAAATCTATACAATTTTATCGGGGGATATTTTAAAAATAGAATAGTCAGATTATACAAACGTAGAGTGTAGAATAAATTTCCCGCGTTTCTTTTCATCTCATTTATATTTCATGTAATAAAGGTAACATGACGCCTGTAATCACCCAGGGGTAAGCAGATCTCCCAACGTTTCATTCGTTACTTTTACATTCCACCATAGGATAGAGGCTTCCGATTTCTGCTATTAAAGATACCTACCCTAAGGTTGTCTGGTAATCACCGCTTTTTGTGTGCCTTTGTAAATTTGTACTGTCACTGTTGTATTGTCTTGGTATACAATAAAGAATATTTGTATTGTATTGTATTGTTCGAGCTGTCCATTACATCTTTAAC
>DWJK01004491.1:0-11971 GCA_018248815.1 Croniades pieria auraria
CCTACATGCATACCCGTCCGGTCGCATTGCCGAAACACGCCCTGGTTATCGACCCCGGGCTGCGCAACTCGCTCTCCTGTCCCGGCTTGATGCTCGTAATTGAACGTTTTTATTTATGGTCGCATTTTTAACCACTTTTTCGGTAAATGCTTACGAAGAAAATTTGTATCGAAAACTCTCTGGGAACGGTCCTGGTTGGGAATGACGGTTTTGGTTTGAATTGGATTGGATTGGACGGTTTGGTTTGGATTTGGGTAGACGGTTAGTGAAATCTAAATGCCATTGACTGAACGTGTGGGATACCACGTATATGCTGGATTAGAGTTACTCATATCATGACACAAACAATTAATCGAAGTTAAACGATTTTTAATATAAGTTTCTTTAAACTGCATCAAACTTTCCATTCCCAGCGCCGAGAGGACCGTCCGCCTAGCTACAGTCTGACGAATCTGCGGTAATATTAGAGCGGCGGTAATATTTTTGTTTGAGTTTCTTCACCCGAGCTGCCCGTGGGTGGCTCCTACAAGATAACTGAAACTAGAGAATGGTTTCCACATTATACATATAAATAAATATTCATAGTTCCCTTTACACGCGTGGAACGAATGAGTCATTTTAATTTAATGTACGTATTTGAACATAATTTTGTAAAATTGGATTTTTTACCGAAAATAGGAGTTTTTATAAAGTTATAATCTCATTTTTTATTAATTTCTTTGTAAAATAGAAACATGAAACCCACACAGTATATGGTTATTATATTTGAACTGCAGAAAAACTGTTACTGTAACAATTAGTTTGAAGTATTTTTGTTCAATGTGATCAATTCTGCCAATATGTAATTAACAATAACTTTTACAAAAGTTAACATCAGGGATAGGCAGAGGAGTGTGGTGCACTCCCACGTTTCACCATGGAATAGGTGGTGAGCCTGTTGCCATACACCGGGCACTGATCCAGACTCCGAGTCGCTACTAGAAATTCTAAATTAGAAAATTCCCATAGTACCCGACTCGGGATTTGAACCTAGGATCTCCCGTTCGGCAGTCGCGTATGCAACCACGCGACCAAGGAGGTAATCTTTTATAATATTTCTATATAATAGCAGGACAAGTAACACGCGTTTACAGCTTATTGTTAATTTTGATATAGTTCATATTTTCCGTGCTTATATCAGACTATACGGAGACAGGAGAGGCAGATAACAGTTCTTTCATCTGTACAATATGTTGTCACTGGACGTGTGCCCATTCATAAACTCGTATTTCGGTTTTACAATAAAGGCCAGTATTTTATCTTTATTTATTTATTGTTGTTAACAAAGGGAGGATTTGATGCCAAGGAGCGTTTGCTACCGTTCAACCCAGGAGTTGATGAGAAGTTCGGCAGGAACCTAATCCATTTATTTTTGACGACTCCAAAAATTACATCGCATATGTATATTAAGTAATATTTGTGATATATATATCACTTGCTAACGGTGAAGGAAAACATCGTGAGAAAACCTGCGTGCCTTAGAATTTATAAAAAAAAAATTCTAAGATGCGTGAAGTCGGCCAACCCGCACTTGGCCAGCGTGGCAGACTACGGACTATGATGATGATGTTAACACCGATATATTTCCCCTTTCCCCACCACCTAAGGAAGTCTTGAGCCAACAGATCAACGCGCCGTTCATTCCCGTTCATTTAAACGTATTTCGAAGTACCTATGTAAATATAGGTATGGTCGTTCACTTCTAGAAAGTTCGCAAGTGCAAAAATATTTCATGTTCACCTACGATACATCTGTCATCGGACCTCCATTCATAAATACTCATGAGCTACACGTGGTCTGCGTCAGTAGCAGCAGCTGTTCCGTGGTTAACAAACATTTTGGCAATGAGACCATAACGTGGAATGCTTTATGTATAAGATGTTTTTAAGACACCATGTCGCTAATTCACGTGTGGTACATAATGCTTTAAGGAACTCGAACAATTTTTTTATCACATGAGTTCAACGAACTATAGACAATAAAAGCTGTGTCTATTTTAAATTCTCTATTAATGAGTTGCTAGTGACATATAAATATTTTCCATTGTTTATGCGAGGGGGTTACCCGTGTAAACGTCATTATGGTTTATTAACGTCATGGTTTAATTAGCAGACCTTTTATTTATTTGAATTGAGTGATAACCGAAAGACCCTTCCAGTGTTTAGCAAATCGGTTTTGAACTACTCGTGAAATACCTTTCAGTTGATCTACAGACAGACAGACGGTAAAAATAATTGCAATATTATACTATTTATTTCGTTTGAAACATTATTTCTGTTTTTTTTATTAAGTTTGCTTCTTAAGAATTTGATCGATTAATTTAACTTCTCTCTATGACAAGTTTTAACAAAATCGGCTTAGCCGTGCTGACCTGAAAACGACACACAGGCACTGAGTTACTTACACATTATTGTTAACACGGATAAATAAAAGCGAGGAACAATGTCTGTAGTTCCATCTTTCTATTACCTAAGCAAACATTGAGTTATCATACAAATCGCTATCCAAGATTACCGGTCATTATTTAATCTGACCTAAAATAAACAGCCAGAAAGCGGATGAATTTTCTAATGAGCTTATTTCTGTACCGCGCCGTGTGTAGGCGGCCTTAGCTATGACGCAATCACTCTATCTTGACGTGGTTTCTGCGTCGAGCGATGACACCACGAATTTGATAATTGTGTTAAGCGAAAATCAACTCTATATCTCCACGTTACGGGATAGTTTGGGTTTGGGTGTGACGAGATGGTAATTAAAAAGGGTGTCATACAAGCACGGGTAGCCTTTGATTATGTAGATTAGAGCGGCGTGTGAAGTTTACGCAGATTATGTAGGCAACTGCTAATTATGCGTGAACTTGTTGGAAAGTTTATTCATTAAAGGTGATAGATAGGCGTTTTATCTGTACTCTCAGCTTAACGAGCGCGATTCTGTTTGATTGGTACATGCTTAAGATCCTCCTTTGGTCGTATTGCTGCACAATTAGATAAAAGAATATAAGAGTTTATTGTGGTTTAAGTAGTGATAGCCTAGTGGTTAAGACTTCAGCCCCTCACTCCGGGGGTGCTGGGTTCAAATCAAATTGCGTTTTAAATTTAAATGTCACTCGCTAACGGTGGAGGTAAACATCGTGAGGAAAGTTGCACGCCATGGAATTTATAAAGAAGATTTATAAATATCTAAATTGTATGAAGTCTGCTAAACTGCACTTGGCCAGCGTGGCAGATTATGGCCTTAACCCTCTCAATATGAGAGGAGACCCATAATCCAACAGTGGAATGATAAATAGGCCGATTATTTTTATTACACTTTAACTCTGTTAAAAAGGTTAGCATATAGTCATTCCAGCGACCTTTAGATCTATCTTTTCCTATATTACCTTCTAGAATTTTCTTTGTTTTGTAACATTTTGGTCCATATACCATCAGTTCTACGTGTTGTACTTATGTATGAGCTTATTTTTAATAGCAAATAATGAAAGGTAAATTTATATAAAAAAAGTCATTATCCGCAACTCTCTTCGCTTATAAAGTTAAATAGTTCCACACAACTTTCATCCTCATTCACTTTTTAAGGGTTCACGTAATAAATGGTTAATTAGCCAGTGTTTTTTTACGAGTATTATTTCTGTCTCTATATTTCTTTATAAATTTGCACTTTAACAAACCTACATAATTACTTCCGGATTTATTTATATATAATATTAATATACGCTATACCTATGTGTCGTAACAGGCAGTCAAACCGGGCGCTGGCGGATCGCGGTATAGCGCGACCTGGCTGAGGAAGGCCAAATGCCTTGACCGCAGACGGGCAGCAGCGTAGACGATGTGAGAAGTTGTGCTCTGCGATCCTAAGCCCGCATAACCAGCGTGGGTATTACGGGTCAAAACCGCTCAAAGGAGGTCTGACTCCAGCAGTGGACTTAAACAGCGTGATGACGATGATATCTACCTATATACTGATAACTTTATAAGTTATAAACATATTGGTAATATTACCGGTTTTAAACCAAAGGGTCTTTAGCTCCTTGGTTAATTTTCCCGCAGTAAATCATCAAATTGTACCATTTAAAGAGTTAGGCTAGGTTCCTGTTAATTTCTTTTGATAGTACAAACCCTGAAGCTAGCATTTACATAGATAAAAATAATTGGATCGCTCGGTGTCCTTCACGATGATTTATGACAAGAAAAACTATTACATAACAATGAATAAACTACGCCGTCGTTCTGCGGTACCGTCAGCACGAAAAACCTTATTTTTCTGTATACGCGCAATTTCGCGAATTCATTCCTGAATAATATCTGCGATGCTATCGTTACTATTAGCTTGACTTATGAGCGATATGGAAGGAATATAAGTTTAATGTATTGTTTTAATGGGACATAAGGCAGTAAATGTAATTGTATATATTTTCTCCATATTATATTATTGTCGAGATAATTCAGTACTCGGAGTCTGGACCTGTACCCGGTGTATGGCAGTAGGTTCACCACCTATACCATGGGACGTAAACGTAACTGGTGAAACGTGGGAGTGTACTACACTTCTCTGCCTACCTCTTCGGGGATTACAGGTGTGATGTTAGGTTTTTTTACGTTTTTAATTCAGTAGTCAATGTACCGTTTGTTATTAAATCTGCAAATTATGTCCGTGTTCTGCATCGGTGTGTTATACAAAGTAGGATATTCTAATAGTTTCTAGGGTTCGCTTTGAACGCGACCCCTTACAATTACAAAGCAAATGTCAAGGTAACAGAGACTAAAAAGTATGGTACCTATATGAAAATATACCTGATGTATATTTCTGTAATGATAGGTTAATATAGTACCTACTTGTAACCGGTTTTAGGGTCTTTCAACATATTTGAGTTTGATTTGAAGATCCGGTATTCGTCAGCAGTTGTATTATTCTCTAACGCATAATTACAGTCAACGCTCTGGTTATAAAGCACTTTTCATACGATCGCTACGATACGCTTGCTCTTGCAACTCACCTCGTTAAATAATGAGATACATGATAAAATTATGGATCAGCTTAACTCAAGAATTTTTCTTTGGGAAAGTCGGGATCTATCAAATCTATTTTCTGATCTATCCAAAGTCTTTCTTCATGAGCTTCTGCTCCTGCTGATCGCAGCGAGATCTCGGCAGAGACTCTATCCTGGAATCCAGATTTTTTTTTGTGAGTTTAACCGATACATCATTTAATTATGTATACGCAATGACACACTACTGAACTATTGAGGTACAGTTGGTAATATAAAAAAAATCTATTAAAATATATTTGCACCTATTCGATTTATGATAGATTTACAATTTATAGAGCGTTAATATTACGTTATAACTGGCAGAATTTATGACCTAACTGATTTTTTATTGAGATAACGAAATATCTATCCTTTTAAGTAAATATTGTATATAAACTATGCTATTTATCGAAAAGTAACCAATATATAGTATATATTCGGTAGAATGAGGACATCCGAAATTAATGAAACAAAAAAATTAAACATTATTCATTTATTTAAACTGCTTCGGCTCTGTTTACCCTAGTAAGTAGGTATAATTGACCAAGAAAAAAGAGCCGGGAAAAAAACCCTTCGTATTTTTTTAAATAAGTTTCTAGTGCAATAATAAAAATTATTATCTATTATACTTACAGTTAACGTAAGAAAATATAAGCAATAAAACAGTAACAGATACTTAGTTTTGGCTTTGCAGTTCCACGTAGTCGTTGTCCTTGATTGCCCCGAGCTCCGCCCCGCTTTTTTTCTGTTTTCCCGCCCTTATTTTTTTAATCATCGACTACGTCAACAACGGAAATCACGTGGTTTGCAAACTGCCAGTAATCAGTCAATTATTACTTATTAGTAAAATGTGTACTGAACACACTTTAAGTTAATTTAAATTTACCTAGTATAGTATTTGAAATATTATTAAAATTATTACACAATTTGATCAGAACTAGAAGTTGATTATAAGATAATCTTTTTAACTTCATAATCTCTTTTTTTTATGTTATTACTTGTACATATGTATTAAAATAATCTGTCAGTCTATCACACGTAACGTTGCTAAGCTAAATAAACATCGCAACCACCAAATGACATTTTCAATTGCGTGAACGCGATCCTATCGTAACGCTGGCGAGTTTTAAACTTTGACATTTAATGTTCATGCTTGACCACCTAGCCTATTCGTGTGTAAATGATTTTCAGTTAAACTGCATCTGAATAAATATTGCCATACGAATAAACGCGAGAACGAAATGGTCATTAGTTAGATTTTTTTTCTACGGCCAGTGTTTAGTTTTTGTTCCGCTAGATCGATGTGCGCGGATACATGTAAGTATGATGAAGTAGGCGCACGATTCTATTGAATAATTTCAATACATAATCCTTCGTCTGGACGGTTTTATTTTATGCAAGTTGTTCCGCGTGACTTCGGGCATGTCTGGTTTTTATTATATTAATCACTTACATATTCTTTTTTATGTCAGAAACAAATGTATATGTCTATTTAAAACATGTATTTTTTTTATTAAGGAATTTTGGTATAGTAATTAGTGAATATTATAATATTAAGAATATTGTATTTAGAACATTATATCATTAGTCTTGGTTAGTTTTTAGGATAGATTGGATAATTTTATCGCCGTTATGATTTTGATTTATTAAAGTTAATTTGTGACCATCCACTTTGAGCTGCAGTAGCTGCCCGACTATAAAGTACAAGCAATATTTAGTAGCTTTTGCATACCAAAACAATTTAAAATAAATCGCATTATTTATAAGAAGCACTAAAATTCATGTCTTGTCGAACTTACATTGTAATATGCAAAGTGGACTTGAACGAAGTCAAACGATATAAACCGTTCAAACTCGTTGGAGGCCTTATAGGCGGTGTAAAAACGTCCAACAGACGGGTTGGCCAATAACCCGTATCTCCGACATTCCGCACTGGAGCAGCCTGGTGGTCCAAGAAACCCGCAATCGTAGCAAAGAGTTGTGCTTATAAGTAGCATGTAAAATGGCCTGCAACATATGTACCCCAAGAGGTGTGAAAGATCCCGATCCGAATTGGTCAATATATGGGCCGTAAGCCTTAGCGTTTTCGGATTAAGAGCGGTGTGCCTTAAGGGGAATGAAAAAAGTCAAAAGATATTGACCTCGATGTAAATTAAAAAGTATTTATCGACTTGCGTCTTGTGTAAATGACTTGTTTAGTGTCAACAACATGAAAAAACACGAGTCCCACCCGGTTCGGAGTCGAGTTACACAATTACCAGTCCATATTTTGAATTCACGCCAAATATGACTGATGAGACGGGTCCAAATTTTATGTACCACTAATGAGGTACCGACAGCAATGTGGTCTCTGTCTAGCATACGGTGCTGGAGCGAGACGAGGCGCGGTCGGTGCCCGTGTGATTTTCAGAACTTGTCTCACTACAGGTGAACTGCATACTTCAAGTGCACTGATTGTGTGTTATGCGTACTACCTATAGGTTTCGTTAACATTTTTATTCGCCTAAATATTAACATAGGTGTTTTATCTACACCTAAATATATCTAATTTTGTACCTAAAAACCTGGCAAAAACTCTATATACATACATATATACTCGATACACTCTTGGACTTGCAGTAAGCTTTAAACGTACTTTACAATAAAAAATTGTGTTCTGTTAAATTCCTTTAGATCATATTTCCCTGTTTTACAAATCGAAGGAAAACCATTTCTCAGTCCTCATATTGAAAGAAACGTGTTTCTAGCTAAGCACTGTTGTTCCGCACTTGAATTAACTTTTGGTGACGCACTCTAAAACTATACGGATAGGTTTATAAAAAAGTGGATAATGGTGGGTCAATGATAAAGAGTTCGCTGCCCGAAATAATTATATATGACAATTCCCACAGTGCGTATTGAACCGATATGTGATTAAATCAGTTTTGTGCTGAACCAATTATTTGTTCGCAATCCGTTGCCATGAGGACGGCGGTGCGACGGTAAATAATTGGTAGATTTTTTGCGAAACGTTCATTAAAGGGTTTCATGGGAAGAATCTTTCAGTGACACATCAAATTCAGTGCGGTGCCCTTGCTCCAGTGGTTTCCAAAGTTCAGGAACATGGATGCCCTACGTGTTACGAGTTGTTTTGTGACGTGTACGAAATTAGATGCAGCGCGGTCGAAGTTCGTGTCAAACACGATTTATATGTTCGCTTGAACGATAATGACTTGTCTATATTTATTTTTAGTATGTTACGGGTACAATATGTTTATATTGAGTTTCAAAATGCTGTTTGGGAGTTTTTAACGTCTACTTAAACGTAAATATCAAAATAATATTATGCTAATTTTCTCTGTTAATATCTAATTAACTAATATAAGAAATACATTTGTTTTTACAAGTATCTAAAGTCAAGTGCACTCAAAATACATCAGCATACAATCTCACATCGGAGTAAAATTCTGTCTTAGGTTAATTGAAGAATATTTCTAATACTATATTTCGACTGCCTCGTTGGTCGAGTGGTTGCAAGCGCCACTGCCGATCGGGGAGTTCTGGATTCAAATCCGGGGTCGTGTACTCTAGGATTTTTCTAATCAAGAATTTCTAGTAGTGATTCGGAGTCTGGATGTCTGGAGATCCTATTCCATAACACGTTAACGTACCTGGTGAAAAGTGGGAGTGTACTACACTCCTCTGCCTACCTCTTCGGGGATTACAGGTGTGATGTTACGTTATACTATGTAGTCAGAACTGGGAGGACTGGGTGCTTTCTACATCTGGAGAGCATCACCTTTATTCTCTAGTACATCTCAATCAGTACATTTTAAGAATATATGATCTAGTTCTGGATTTCATAACCAAAACATGCAGCAATACACACATATGCATTATATATGCATATATTTGTAGCAGTGGATAACGGCTTTAATTAGAGGAAACATCAATGTTGTCGTACCGCATTCTTGTATCAGAGAAAGCTTCGAAGTTTCCCTTCAGTTAGCTTTTTAAGTAGAGTTCCGTATATACTAATTAATACGTACGGGTCGTGGTGTTACATTTTTAATAGTATCAAAATAAACAAGCACATTGTTCCGTTTTATTGTTGCCACAGTCTTACCATAGTTTAGTGCCCTAGTGTTACCATAGCTTAGGATAACCACGATCTTTGCTCAGAAACGTAATTAGTTGTTGAAGTTCCACAGAACAGAGCTGCGGGAATAATCTCAGAACAAAATTCATTAAACAATTGACAAGTGCGTAGTAAAACGAACAATGAATTTAGTTTAGAGAAATCTCAAATATCCTTATTAATACAAAATATTGATACTGCGTATAATTTTACTAGATCGATTTTGATACGATTGTTAAAAAAAAGTTACAATTTGTTTTTTTTTCTTTCAATAAATTCAATAAAATAAAAAGAAGACTGATAATTTCATATTCAAGGAAATAACGCCAGCACATCGGAACTGCATTTTGTGGTAGTGAAAGTGGTTGTAGTTTGTGCCAATCCGCGCTCGTATCCGGTTCAGCTTTTGATGGCGGTATCTCTAAATTAAGAATGATATGCAATCTGAAACGTAATTAAGAATCAGACGAAAGGAGCTTAAATAAAACTAGACATGAATAGTATCTTGGGCTTGGAATGTGTAGATGTGATGCTAATCAGGCATAGATTACAAGTTTTGACTTTTATAGGTCCAGGGTGACTTTTGGATTAGTTAGAACAATTACGAATTGTCCAAAATATTCCTACAGTCAAGAGCAGACAGAAATTTGGTGACGATTCGTATCACTTATAAAAATTTTTATTTATTGTACGGGGTCACCAATTTATCACAAATTTGACTGCCGAACGGGAGGTCCTGGGTTCAAATCCCGAGCCGGGTACTATGGGAATTTTCTAGTTAAGAATTTCTAGTAGTGACTCGGAGTCTGAATCAATGCCCGGTGTATGGCAAAATAGACTCACCACCAATTCCATGGAACTTAAACGTAACTGGTGAAACGTGGGAGTGTACTACACTCCTCTGTCTACCCCTTCGGGGAGTACAGGCGTGATGTTACGTTTTTCATCACAAATTTTAAAAAATACTGTTTTAGTTTGTATTGTTCTTTCCATCGATGTTTAAGTTTTGTTTTCTAATATGATTTTGCTTTGCTATTTGATAACTACCCTCCAAATGTTATATCGTGTTTGATATTTTATTAGGTGACAGAATGAACTGAAACAGTTTAGGACATACACCTTTTCTCGTTCCTTGGTGACACCATGGACTAAATTAAAAGACACGGTTTTACGTAATCTGAGCTCGATGCAAGCTCGTGTGAACAAGGTGTTAAAGAACAAAAACTAATGCATACGAATTAAGGGCACAGTACATTGACTCGTCGTTAAGAAATGCAATAATAAAAAAAAACAGATATGAACATTGTTCAGCCGATTTGCATTAAACACGTATTCATGGAAATGGCAGTTGTATTTAATTTCTGGTTGGTTAAATACTTTAATCCGCGTTGGTGTTGCAAAGGCTGGCCTTTTTTTGCTGTTTTAACATATTTATTAATTCCATAAGTAAGCACCGCCACGTTACGGCTTAGATGGTTTTTACCGCGAATGCGCTTAGACAAATCGACTGGAGAATAAAATGTAGGAACGATCTCGTTTGCATATGCAAATTGCTTTTCGTTTTTTGGACTTTACGAATGTGTGGTTTCCATAGCGATTTCTTGACGTTGTTATGTTCCATGGAATTAACAATCAATATACTTGCGGCATTTGATGGTTTTGGAAGGTGTGAGTGCCCGTGTGAGATCGTAACTTTTATTGCCAATGAATACTTCGCACCGAAACACGACAGCTTCTGGTATTTCCGCTAGAGAACTTGCTTAGGACTTTAAGTACCGACTGAATTAGAGATCTCTTGATGACCTGATCACTACAACAGATAGCCCTGATCCTTCATGCCATAATATTGAACCTACCGAATTTGGAGAATCGATTTCGAAGAATATAAATCGAAACCAAATAAAATATTTTTTTTTTGCAAAGATAAAATATCATGCAAAAAGTTTCTCGTTTTAAGCTAGTCGGCATAGCGTGAATTTAAATAATCTAATATGCATGCTTGCAACACTGTTTCGCTACGCTGTGTCGACTGCTCGACTGCTCGACGGAGGACTTGTAAATTGAAGACGTTACGAGTACCGCTTCGAACTTACGTATGTATATTGATGTCACGCACCGGCCTCAAATATGTTCTGTGACCAAATAACAGTAATCTCGTAATCTCTTAGTAAATATCAATCGATTTAATTCAATAATTTTTAATCGATTATTTATAACATGATCTTATCGGCACTGATGTTCATATCTGGTCCACTCAAAGATCAGAAAGTGTTACGTTTTCCTCAAACCTTTGGCTTTTAAAGTAAATATTTCCTCCATCAGGTTAGTTGCAGCATAGCCACAGCTTCAGTAGCAGCCTGCGTAGGCGGCCCTCAACTAATAATTTTAAGGTTTTTTGTCCTTAACCTTTCTTATTACCTGTGGGCTACTGAGGATCGATAAAGGAATTGATGATGATGAAACGGCCGTCCAGAGTATACATGCGAGTAATAAGTACAGGATACTTTGCGAAAATACTTCCGCAAGTAATCCTATTTCCATTCAAAATTACTGAACGCTGCGAAAAAACAATGATACATGACTGACATGATGACTGGACACGACGACTCTTTGATTCTTCTAAGCAAAAGCATTGTGTGTTTCACAATTTATTTTGTTTCCAAAATAATTTCGGATGTAAATAGTTTAGATATAATAATAAAAAAAAAAAATAATCGACCCATTAGCATTCCACTGTTGGAATATGGGTCTCCTCTCATATTGAGAGGGTTAAGACCGTAGTCCGC
>DWJK01004492.1:0-11970 GCA_018248815.1 Croniades pieria auraria
GAGGTGCGCGCCATGGATTTGAACCCAGCACCCCCGGAGTGAGAGGCTGAATTCTTAACCACTAGGCTATCACCGCTCCGAAAAACATAAGTGAGTTTAACCGGTACATATACAATGATGTGTGTAAACACTCACGAGCCATTTATTAGAAAAACAAGATTTATAATTGCGTCAACATTGTCAACATTCTTGTAAAACTGAGACATATGTATGTTGATTGAGAAATTACCCAACAAGAAATAAGTATGACTCACATTGTTATCAATGTACCGCTAGCAATAAATTAGTGTGTGTATTATCATATGGAAACGGTTCGTTTACCGGTATCGTGACAAGTATTGATGACGCCACAACGGGGAATACCGCGAAAAATGCTTATTTGCAAAAAGACATGTAAACAAAGGCGGTCCCAAGTTAGAGCGCGCATCAAAATGTACAATAAGCTATCACTGTTCCAAGATTCGATAGCATATGACGTAACTGAAATGGACACAGATTAAGGTACTGTAGCCGATATTGGCTACATATGGCTTTATCAGATAGATGGCTCGTTGTTTGAATGGTAGCAAGCGCGACTTCTGATCAAGAACCCTTGTGCTCGGTCTCCAATTCGGGCAAACTATTATTGAGTTCCCAGGAGCACGAATTCTCGATTTGTGCTTGGTGTATGGCAATAGGCTCACCCCCAATTCCTTGGTGGGATATATGATACATCTGGTAAATCCTGGGAGTATACTACACTCCTCTTGGCGAAATACACGTGTGAAATGTTTGACGAATATGAATCCATAAAACGGTTTTTTTAACGATCCATAGCATAACGGTCTCCAAGTCGTGTCAATGGCAGATTTATTTTCAGGGTATGAGGCACAGCAATTGGATTAATACTCATGGATTGTGACGGTTCAGTGATCTCAATGAGATCTTTGGGTCTTGTTAGGTCGCTATGTACCACTTCATATCTTGTCTGCTAGCTGTCTGTACTGATAATAAAAAGATTCGAGTATACAATGTTTATCTAAACACATGAAGTGTTTTCTGTACATAGTAAATATTACGTTTTATGAAGCTGTTTGATACAGTCGTAAAAAATTAGTCGTGAAAGACTCGTTTCTTTGTTTGTTTATTCACTTGTTTGTTCATTCGCTCTTCATTCAGAAACTGAAGAATCTATTTGGACCAAATATGGTGCGTTGATACATTATTATCGTGTTATGGTTACGACGCCCTTTTTATAACGGATAATTATCTAATTTCCATGGGAGCAAAACCAAAATCCCAGATAATAAAGCATTAAATACATCGTGAGAAAACCTGCATACCGTGAAGTTCTTCCTAATGTTCTCTAACGCGTCAGAAGTTAAAACACACTTAGTCAGGATCACACTCTATGGCCTTATCCCATTTCATTCTGAGAGGAAATCCAAATCCAACAATGAAACCATGAAAAGGGTTGATGATGAAGATGTCTATATATATATAATAGATGAACATTTTGCAATCATTTATCATCAAATTATCACTTTAACTAAGATCGTATCGAAACACAATACCAGTTGGAAACCGGTCCTTTACCGCTCTCGTGGCGAATCATGTGACGTAAAATCATGACGAAGGAATGAAAGGTCGTTCAGTGACGCTCAGTTTTGCAATTTACGAGTCATCAATATTAAGTAGCGCAAAGCTATCGCTAGTTAACAGTGACTTAGCAATTATTCTCATACTGATTATCCCTCGTCAGAAATCAGAGATAACATTTTGAAAGTTACCTGAATGAAAGTCGTTGTAGTTAATCATTTTTAGAGCTTAAGTACGGCTTAAATTGTTGTATTTCACTTCGCATAGTTGAAATATAAAATAATGTATATAATAAGTAAGCTGACAGTGGTTAGATGCGAAGAGCAGAAGATCGAGCTCAGTGACGTGCCATTGGAGAGGCCTGCCTATGTCCAGCAGTGGACGGGAGCAGACTGATGATGATGATGATATAATAAGTCGCTTAAAATTCATCAAGTATCATTTGAAGTTTTTTAACTGCTGTTTGGCGACGAAAATAAACGCGGTGACGTAAGAGTTGGCTATTGATAATTTCAAAGCTTACGAGATATCTCGTATAATGACATAGCAGACAATTCCTCAGCTGTTTATTGCTAGTGTTTTTTAATTCTCTGCCTACCTCGTCCAGATAATTCTGTCTGCATTTATCCAGGAATCAGTATCGCTATCATCCTTGGACTGAAATACCAAATGATAACATTTTTTCAGGTACATTACGCCTATGTTTCATCAGATCGTGGCAAATTCTCTCACTGTCCAAATAAATCGTACACGAGTCCCAAACCGACTATCTTTACAAATAATTTCGGGAACCATTTTTGTATACTCACATAAATCACATAATTCCGGTGTGAAAAGCGTTCCGGGTAAGGTAGTGACGACACCTTACTGCGTAAGACGCGGTATGATCAGAAATTTATTTTTAATCTCCTTTTAGTAAAATTCCAGAAAACTTCACGTGTATTCCCGATACAGTGATTTATATAAAATTATCGAGTCGATTACGAGCAATTAGTTTGAATCGCAATATCATCGAATACAATCACGGCTAAAAGAAATTGAGGCTGACGGTTCTACAGGAAATGTTATTATTAATATATAGTCACGCCAGGCCCCTTACCTAATAGATAGAGAGTATAGAGTGCCATATATCTGTATCCTGACGTTCTTCTACATGCATCGCTTTCTTTCTTACCCGCGCGTCAGTTTCGGAGACCTTTAATTGGCCAGTGGAACTAAAGAATTGGAAAGTAACTGGCGGGAAATCAGATTCAGTATGTTAAAGATCGTCGTCATAATTTAAAAAAAAGTTAATCCCACATTTCCGTTACGTTGCGGTTTGAGTCAACTGCAGGGACTTCCGTTGCAATAAGGTAATTATTACACAGGAAATGGTTATAATAATAATAATTCCTTTATCACAACGGAAATCCTTTTGTCAACAAAAATGTCAACGGCGTGGTAGGTGAAATGGATATAAATAATTATGTGGTGATTATTGGATTTTCCTTTGTTTAATCTATAAAGGGGCATGCACATAGCCCGACATAAAATGCCGCGAGCGGCCTATTTCTGTCCAGAGACATTTTTATACCGCCGCAAAAAGGCACAATTTTTTATTTCAATATACTATGCTATAACTTTTTAATATAACTTTCAATACGTTTTAACGATAGGCGAGAGACTGAACTCTCCGCACGTAACAGTTCATTTAAAAAGTCTGAATCATAATGACTTACACATAAAAAACGACTGTCTTGTAGAAAAATGTCAGTCTGTCCATCGTTCTATTAAGAATACATCAATACATGTACGCAGTTAGACGGGGACTGAAAAGGCGAGAAGGTAGGAAGGAGAAGCTTTTAAAGATTCTATCGTCTTCAAATAATTCGTACATTTGTTGGATGGTAAATAATTTCGTTTCGAAAATGTAAAGAAAAAATTAATTTAATCCTATCAATATCTAATGAAAAACTTCATGAATATTAGTAAGACGTGCCTCCTTCAAATAACGATATTCACGATCAAAAGGAAAAATAAAAAAAAACATGGCGCCATCAGTGAATCTTCAAACAGAAAGAACAATACAGGAAAACACATAAAACTGAGAAACAAAATAAATGGCAATATCAAATTGAGTGGAACGCGATTGATATCATAAATTCACAATGCCATTGTTGGCAAGGTCGCCGCGATAATTGGATTTAGAAACAGTACTGTGAATTGTGCAATCCTTATTCAAAAATAAAATAAAAAACAATCAACAGCACGGCTTCATTGGTTATTGATCTCTGTATCAATTATATACCGAATTAAATAAAAAATTATGAGACAAAAGATGTGACGTACATATGTCGCGATGTTATGAATACGAATCATCGTTTTAGGGGACAGTTTATTAGAAGCCTTAGCAATAGAAGATACAAGGAACGTGAATATAGCAATCATTAAATTTGAATTTGGAATATTCGAACGAATGAATTCGTTATTCGATAGACATAGACAATGTATATAATCCGCGCCAAACATTACTTTTAAGTCGCGCACAGATACAAAAAGGCGGGAACAAAGGTAAATACGATAAGCTAATATTTTACTAAGTAGCAGTGTCAAACAATTTAAAATAAATTTACAAGCTACATGCATAAAGTTGATGAACATGACAGAAACATGGGTACAAATTATAATATCTCTAGACCGGTTCGCATAATCCATTATAGATGCGATGGATAAAAAACCAACCACAATGAAAAAAATTACTCTCGATACTATTTTTAATGAAGTGTCAATCGTTTACGTTGCCTATGACTCGAATGTGCTATGAGTCAAAGCATTTATATTCCACACTCATAATCTATTTAAAATAGTGTTTGTTGCATATTATGTAAATAGGAAACTGAGTGGTTTAAAACACGGTCGGTGTTTATTAAATCTTACATAAACCTGTTAACTGTAATTCGAACGATACTTTTGTTCACTGTAAAAAATCATATGATCTGGACTTGCACTACTATCCAAACGCTTTTCGTTCTGGCTCATGACACCTGTGTAAAACTGAAACGGCAAGTGACGACGATAACAACTAGTTATATGATAATCTAAAAAAACGAATCTCAATCGCCTGACCTGGCGTTGAACGATATTCAAATTAGAAGTTCGAAATTTAAAACACACTGTATACTTGTTTAATAGTATTTGTCAGAGGCGTTACCTTTATCAAGTAAAATTCCTAAATACCTGGCAATACTTATAAATGTTTAATGCCTTTATAATCTATCAGTGAGGTTTTCGTAATATTACTAGAACTATCTTGCTCGTCTGCGCGATATCAAAACGAGAAAGCTCACGACAGTACGCCGATGTCCTATGACTGTTAGAAGATAATTTAACAAAATGTATAGAAATTGCCTATTTAAAAATTTACCTTGCAAATGCCTAAAGTTTTGTATTTATATGTAGAACGCTATATAATTTTATTACTTTTGTGTTTCCTTAATTCATACATACAGCAACAAAATTTGATAAATAGAAGGCACACAAGGAAATCTGTATTATTTTATAAAATATATCTAAAGCACATTATTTCTGCATATTTCATGTAAATATATCCTTGACATGTCTGAAAAGACTAGTCATGTGAAAGGTATATAAGATTACAAAAGTTCTCTATGGCGTGTTTATTGTAGATTGTGTTTATGGCAGATTGACATGGCCATGGTCATGGTTTTGGTCTATGGCCTTAACTCTCTCATGCTGAGAGGAAATCGGTATCCAGCAGTAGAACAATAAAATACGTGAAAAACTATGAGGTTGTCAGTATAAACTACTTTGATTGTGGCAATCCCAAGAAATACTTTAGGCGACATACAAGCTTCATTATGAGGTGAACCATGTATCAAAAAGTGAAATGACAAAAGGATCGAGAAATAAAACTAGTGTATATAAAAAAAGATTGCAACACAACTTCATTCCCTTTCTATTCATTGTGCAATCTATGTAACTAATATAGAGTAAATATTGTTCAGAGTAACAAGTGTCTGGACAAATAAGATTGTTTACTAGTTACTATTGAGGATATGAATAATAAGCGAAGGCAAGTGTCATAATAGGGAAAAACAGCGAGATTACATCATTAAGATGGCAACACAACAATTCTGGCATAAAAAAGCAATTGACTGGCTAATGAGATTACAGCTAAGGATAAAAAAAAATTGTGGATATTATAGTATGAAGTAATTTTTTTTTTATTATTTTGACAGTTCACATTCTAATTTCCTTGTGTATTCAGGTTGCTCTTGTTTACTTACAACTAGTATAAAAAATTATCATTTATACATCTAACAGCCAAATATAGGTTGACAACAGTAATCTGCGAAGGGGTAGATGGAGGGGTGCAGTACACTCCCACATTTCGTTTACATCTCGCCATGACATAGGTGGTGACCCTATTGTAATACACCAGACACAGATTCAGACTCTGAGCCACTAGGAGATATTTTTTATCCAGAAAATCTAATTTAGAAAAATGCAATAGTACCCAATCCCGTTTTGAATCCGGATGTAAAACCCAACATGGCAAGGAAACTGTTATAATGGAACAAGAACTTTGCTACTAATAGCAACATAAACAAGGATTTGCTACAGATACATATCTCTCAGCTTTAGATATTTTTCGCTAACTTTTTTTTCTAAACCTTTGATCGTTTTACAGATAGACACAGGTCTCCTCTTAGAATGAGGGCCTTGAGACCATAGCATCAGTTTTTTTTATATGTCAGCACCAAAAAACGAGCGCCAATATGATGACTGATCTGATCAGATTACAGCCTAAATACATTCTTTCTTTATAAATACAAAACTTATTACGTTATGAAAACATTTGACATTTCTCTATGTTCCTAACTATACAATTATTTATAGTTTACCCAGAAAATAATCAATGCAGTAGATTTTATTCATTTCTGGACGACTTGTAATTTAAATATTTGCAAGTCTTTCTTCAACAACAATTTTCTGAATTTATAATTAATCTTGCAAACACACAAACAGGCGACCTGGTGGTAAATAGTCACTGTCACTTATGGACATTTGCAACACCTGAAAAGTGGCCAATGTTTTGTTTGCTTTGAAGATGACGTCGCATTGCACTTTGCACTTTCCATGTTCTTAATTAATACCTAAAATAACAAATACATTCAAATATATATTTAACAACAGAGTTAAAAATAATAGACCTGTTAAGATTGATCAGAACCATTCTTGGGCAGTAGTAGCTATTTACAACTGTTACCTGTTTGTTTGACTGGCCCATCGGTCCAATGGTTAGTGAACCTAACAGCTGACCTGGGGTTGCAGGCATAATCCCCAACCATAGCAAATATATATGCAATGAGGACAAGTATTTGTTCTTTGATAATTATGATTGATGATGTATTTTATTCCGTGTGCTTTACAGCACATGATTTTGGAGTTTTTTTAACATAACAATATTTTCTTAAGAAAGAGACAGGTATTCTGAAGGATTCGAACTTGATGGCCATGGAAAGAGAAGCAGAATACCTAATCAATGGATGTGATTCAGATTCATACTGATCTACGCTTCAGGCTTTCGGATTACCAGTGTCTACCAAAATTTCTTATAGATTACATATCTCATGTAATAAACATTATAACAACTACTGGTATTGAAATCTGGTTAAATTTACCACCGGGCCCTGTACCGCAAAAGGTTCTTTTTAGTGCTATTACTGCTGTTATGTATAATTTATACAAAGCTTACATTTCACCTCTAGTGACCGTATATATAGCCATAACAAGCAGAGAGAACCAACCTGATTAAGAATCACCACAGGAGTGCTGCTAACTACACTTCAAACTACTACTCTGTGGACCTAGTTCTGACTAGAAACAAATTTAGAAATGACCAATTAACATCCAAAATTATCTTCTCAAAGAACGATTGGCCTGATTTGATTTTCCAAATAATGAAATATTAAAAGCAATGTCACTTTTATTTCCATATGGAAATAGGCTCCCAACCTAATCCATGGGATGTAAATGTAACTGTTGAAATGTGGGAGTGTATTACACTTCTCTACCTGGCCCTTCGAGGATTATAGGTGTAATGTTATATTTATTTCATTTTGTTTATTACATTTATTTACAGGTGTGACGAGTGGTTAAGCTGATACAAGAGAATGCTGATAAGGAACATTTTATCACTATGCGGGCTTACTTTGTCAACAATAATTTTGCTGTAACAACTGAGTAAAGAACATCACCAGCTCATAGTGTTATTCATCTTTACCAAAATCATCATGATAAAGAACCAATATTATTGTTGGAGTTATATCATCACACCAAGTCCATGAGAAAGTAGGTAGATTGCACCATGTGTCACATACCTCTATCTTTCCATACTTGACATAGTATTACTTATAAATATTGTTTTCATAACACATAACATCACACCTGTAATCCCCGAAGTGGTAGGCAGAGGAGTGTAGTACACTCCCGTGTTTCACCAGTTACGTTTAAGTCCCATGGAATAGGTGTTGAGCCACTCAGTAGTACACTCCCGTGTTTCACCAGTTACGTTTAAGTCCCATGGAATAGGTGTTGAGCCTATTGCCATACAACGGGCATTGATCCAGACACTTGAGTCACTACTAGAAATTCTAAATTAGAAAATTTCTATAGTATCCGACCCGGGACTTGAACCTAAGACCTCCCGTTCGGCAGTCGCGGTTGCAACCACTCGACCAACGAGGCAATCAAAGTTTCTTACCAAAGATTCTTACTAGTTTTTTTGGTAAGAACCTAAAAAATATATATATTTAAAATCAGTCTGGCGAATTTCAATTTTTAATACTCCTTTCATAGAATTTCTGGCGGTAAGAAAGCGTAATGTAACATTTTGTAATATTTGTAGTCATTACAAAAATTCCTGAGCCAATTTGTTCATTATGAATCAACGCGAAAAAATTTTAGCTCGTTAAAACGTAGTTAGCGTTTATTTCTTTAAAAATTACCAAAGAGTCGTTGGATTCGCGGCGATACATCCGCCTACAAACACGAGAATTGTCACTATCGCGATAAAAAAAAATCTAAGACAGAAGCTAATTTCGTCTTTTACGTCATACATGTAAACAATGGATATAAAACTTTTAAAACGCATTTTTAAGTATGATTACTCTTAATACTAACCTTCCCGTTAATACCAAGGCCGAGAACGGTGTTGGAGATATCATAATCATCCGTAATAGGCGTAGTTTTCGGTGTTCTTGTGAAATTATTCATCTTGTATTTTCAGTTTTGTTAATGTTTGAATGTACCATACAGATTTTAACACGAATATAACACAACACTACCTTCTCTTTCACACAACACCCGCGTGTCCTTTAACAGGACGTTTATTCACAAATAATTACACGAAAAGTTTTCGATAAAAAATAGGAAATTTTATCTAAATACGCGCGGATGACAAATTTTACTGGATTGAGCAATCGAGCAGTCGTACCAACACTGATACCTGACGCGAACAAGCTTCGAAATTTACAAATGAAGTTTTGCATCGTTCGGAAACCAAACGTCTCAGTCGTACATTTCATAGTTCGTAAATTGTAAAAATGTAAAATAATTATTAAGCAATTTTAAGAAGACTAGATAGGAGTTATTTAAGTTCTAGTTATATTACTACGAATTATTCACTAATGCATTGTAAATATTATTGTAGAAATAGACACCAGGGACACGTACTGTGTTTTGGAGGAGAAATAAATTTAGAAGTAACTTTTGATTGGTATATTTAATTTAAACTTTATTAATTTAATACTCATATAAAACCTTTTAGAACAATTTATACATGAAACATATTTGTTTTATTTGTGTAATGAATTACCTTTTTCGGATCATAATATTTAATTATTTGTTCGTTGTTCTAGAATTCAGTTAAGATGAAAAAATAATTTAAAATTGCTACAATAACGTTGATGACTTTTTTTTAAATACTGCGGATTCTCTTTAACTAGCGGCATACAATTCTTTGGCAATATTACATTGTGACAACACTGCATTGTTTCTGTTGTGTTCATTCCTAGTTGTACACTTGGTTCAATGAAGACAACGTTAATTACACATAAATATCAAATAATCCTCTGGTAATTTTCCTAACCGGCACTCACATAATTCAATTATCTCAATGTACCGTTTAAATTTTTTATAAGTATTAGTTTAATTTCTCATAAAGGGCCCAAGTTAAAATCAATACATCCAATCATCTGTTAGTATTGGTCTTAGAATAACATTGGTTTGCTTGTAGATTTTTGCACATACCTACATTTCAAATGTGTACTCCTTTCTTACATTCCATTGGTGACCAAAAACTTGCAATATCTAAAAATTTTTTGCTCTATTTATAATTGTTATTTGTCCGTAAGTGATTTTGTTTGATAATATTTTTAGAAAACAAATGTCTTAAATCGTAAAGGTTAAAGCTTTCATGTCTAATTGTTTTAATAATTGATAAGAATCGAGTAAACTAAAACTGAAAGAATCTTTAGGTTTCTGGAAGAATAGTGAGTTTATAGCTAAAAAAAATATTAATGCATAACGTTAAAATCATATTTCGTTAATTAAATTTCGTCGTAATCGTAAGTTACAAGTAAACAACCTATTAATACACAGAATCACATATTTAAAATGTTTATCACCTGAATATGTTAAATAGTGCCATCTGTTGGCGAATAGCCAATAACATTTTTAAATTGCTGGTTGTTTGCTACTTTAACCTTACCGCCACAGCGCCTCTTATAATCGGACGAACAAAAATAATGTATTAAAATGTTAACATATTAATTCAGTATTTTTTCTGAATGTTTACCAAACGGTAATTTTAATTTTAATTTATCGTAATTTAAGGACTTTTTATCATTCGGTAAAATGGTGCTCTTTAATAATATGAATCACGTCGTACTATCCTTTGTGGTATTACTAGTCTCAACTGACCTGAATCTTACTATTTTGTTTAACCAGTTAATTCTTGTCACAGACCTTAGACATACCTAAAATAATTATTTAGCTTCTACCTTTTTTAACAAGACTCATAAAACCACGAATTACATGGTAAGGGTAGCAATGCAGCAATGATGTCATAAAAGTTACTCCTCGTTAAGAGTCTTATTGAAATGAAGGAGAATATTACAAAATGAGAACATTATCATGCTACGAAAAAAAGGAAAAGCTCACATATTCTTGAAATTATTTTTAGTGGAATGTTGATTAACATTTCAATAACACAGAAAAAAATAGCAGTTTTTAAAATACAAAACAGACGTAAACATAAGCAGTACGATGTAAAAAATACACTTTTGTTCCACATACAAATACATTTGGTTAACAAAAAATAGTTTGGTACATAAATGTATACATATATCGTGTATGAAGAGAGTCACGAATGTAAAAGAATCACTTTTGGTCTGTATGGAAAAAATATTGTGTATGAAAAAAGTCATGATTGTAGATGAAGCAGGTCAGATCTGTAAGAATAATGATCTCGTTTACGAAGAGAGTCATTAGTGAAAAAGATGAACGGCAGGTCAGTAAGGCATTTAATAGTTGGTGCTAATTGCCTACCCGGTTGGGAAGCTCGCGTGAGCAATTACAGTAGTTTACAAAAAAAAGTGAAAAAATGCAAGTGACATTTCTATAGGTGCATCATTGAAGGTTCCCAAGTGTGATTTAGAAAGTACAAAGAAATAATCATGTATATTTTGAGCTACATCAAATTGATGTTTTTTGAAAAAATGTATTAAAAATGCCCACTTGGCTAATATATACCGAAACAGTTAAAAAAAAATTTTTTTTTAATTTTACTTAAGTAGTGTATTTTAGAGGTAATAATAGGTACATGCAATTAATTTAACTGTTTTAGAGATTTGCTTTTTGCAAATAATATTTTTTCTTGTATTCTGTATTACTTTCCCTTATCAGGAACCAACAATAATCCCTCATCACTGCAGGTCCCAGTGGCCTTTTTATATTTTTTCCATTGTTAAAATATCTTGGTGAAACCCCTTTCCCTTGTCATCACTAACGGGATATAAATTTTGTAGTAAAAAAATTAAATGTGAATGTAAAAAGTGAATTTATAGGAACATTCTGCAACCCACTGAAAATCAGCGTTGCGATTCCTTGATCGCAATTCATGCTGATTGAGGTACCTGTTCGCGGCTTACTGCAGCACAGTTCTCCATTGAACTATTTCTGTAATGTAACTGTTTTTTGACTATATTGTTTCTCTTATTTTTTATTATTTTATATTTTGTTATGTGCTATTCTTTTTTTTCTTGTTCATGTGCCTTATTTTTTCCTTTGTATACTGTTGTGCCTGAACATGTGCTGCTTTGTTTTGCG
>DWJK01004493.1:0-11969 GCA_018248815.1 Croniades pieria auraria
GAGGTGCGCGCAATGGATTTGAACCCAGCACCCCCGGAATGAGAGGCTGAATTCTTAACCACTAGGCTATCACTGCTATAACATATGTAATTTGAAAGTTACTTCTCCTTCACTTAAGTTCCCAGTTTGATACGCATGCACATTCTTTACGACTACATATATCTTAGCTAAACACTCCCGGCAGTGGGCAATTCTCAGAACAAACGATTTAGGATAGAGACACCGGACAGGCGTCCGGTAGCGGTCACCGAACACCGATAAACAATGTTATTTTTCCGTATCATGTTCTCTCCTTGCTATATATGATACAGTTTTAATTTCAGTTGCTTCTTATTAAAATTAATCACTCTTGATTTGCTATATTGTAGGACGATATTTAATAACATTGGCCAACAAATCTCTGATGATATAAATACTTACGCATAACATACATGATAATGAATCCAAAAGCAAGAGTTCTCGCAATCACGCACAAATTACTGGGCCGACTTCGACGAAATTTGGCGTTATGATAACTTATCGTTTTCGTAAAACTATAATATATATTTTACATCAGGAAAACTTCTTATTTTTACAGCAGAGCGCTTGAAGTTAAAGGCTGCAAAGTAACTAATAATATTCGTAAGAGACTATCTTGTTTAAAACATTCCTCAGCAAAAAAAAAAAACCTTGTAAATATATCTCCACGACTATCATAACAAGTGTAGATTTAATATATTTTAATGAGGATAATATAATAATACTACGTCACTAACATCAACGTTTCGTACAGATAATTAATTAATTGTAAGAAGCTAAATAATTCGTACATATATGCGTTTTTATAAATGAACATCACGTGCTACCACGATTATGGAAAACATTCAAAGAAACCCATACATCTTACAATAACCATAAAACATTAAAACGTTTGAAGTTTGTCTTTTCGCATTAGGCCATTGTAGAACTATGGTATCAAACTTCTAATTGGTAAATGAAACCTGTGTTCGAAGGTCGTTTTCGAACCTCTTCCAGATACAATTCCTGGTCCAAAATATACAGGAGAAATCCCGCCGTATAAGGCTACACACGATTTGCGATAATGACAAAAAATAAATCTCTGCTGATGTGAGGAACTATGCTATGCTCTGCTATGCTATGTTATGCTATATTAAGCGATGCTAAATCGAACATTGCCCCTCCCACCGATCTTCTTTCCTCTCTCCTACTTTCACCCCTCAGTCCACATTCTAGTACTTTGCGCCCTTTGCTCCTTGGGATCCCCAACGCGACTGTACCGTCCACTTAACATCTAATTACGTATTCGCCGCTTCTGAAATATGAAACAACTGTTCATTGTTCTCGTGTATGTACATTTTTTGTTCAGTTTTGTATACTTCAAACAAGGTCTCCCAAGGTCGGAGTGTCTGCTCGAGTAGTGGCTACATTCCGCTGAGGTAACACTTACGGACCTGCACGCGGACAATATTAAATTTATTTCGTATACCCCGCTGGTTTAGTGGTTGATTTGTGAGCGTGACGGTTGAAGCTGAGGGTATAGGTTCCATTCCGTTCAGAACAAATTTTTGTACGAACGGCGTTAGTTTTCGTTCTGGTTTAGATATTTAGTACTTCGTTGAGCGAGTTGTATTCAGGCACGACTATTGATTTAGAGGTGCTGGGTTTGATCCCCGGGGCGGGTATTGTTGAGATTTTTAATTTAAAATTCATAGTGGCACTAATTATTTATCCAAAAATGTTTATGTGTCTCTTTTAACTACTTTAGATGCTTTATTATACGTAAACAGATACTCTGTTATACATGACATATATTTTTAACTTCACAAAGTGGACCGGCATTTAAATTTCGTAGTTAACCAAATCTTTATTTTTGAACGTTATTGAGGTTGATATGGCAAAAGATATACACCTGCAATAATACTAAACCTCAATTTCCGTCATACGCGCATTTTACAAAAGGAATACAAAAATATCACCACACATATTAACATATCTCTACTTAGATACGAAACAAAAATCCAAAGGTCACATACGCCAACCCTCTATTCTTATCAAAACGTACAATTTGGAACAGAGGCCCGTGTCACAAACTCATCGCCCGATGAGAACTTTGTGGCATATGCGTGACATTTACAAAGATCAAGTGACAACGGCTGACGCAAATACGCCGCGCACAAATGAGTATGCGCCGTGTAAATAATATTACCAGTTCTCATACAGTTTGCTTAGTTTAGATAAATATACAAAATTCAAAGCGAGATTAGACAGCCTACGTACGTACTTACTGTTTAGGTAATACCAAGCTTATGCGTTTAAGGAGTCGCTAACAGTGTTTGCGTAAGAAATGAAGATTTTAAATTGAAATCGGAATGTGTATAGTCTACGTTATTTGCATAATAATGAAATATTTACTCAGTAAATCTAACAGAAATAAAAGCGGTCCATATAAAGCGTGTAAGGCACCTTAACTAAGGGCACTTTAATGGGTGATCATGAACAAGACAAACTAATTAGGTCAGTAACACATTTCACATATTTTATAAAGGCCATTCAACATAAGGTGTGTACACGTTAAACATAAGTCTTCATATATGGTTCGTTACTAAAAAGAAAACAAAAAACGAACGTAAACATCCTTTAAAATAACACAAGAAACTATTTCGAGAGAGCAGTTCTAAGACCGCCATACAATTATCCGAAACCCCTTGAGCAGCTGGTATATTTCCCTCGCACTCTTGTAGGTAGAACGCGAAGACACAAAGGAACCAAGACACCGCAGTAACCAACAACAGTAGCAGCAAAAAACGCCGCAACGCGACATTGACTGCCAAGGGCTGAGGCTATTAATAGAACGGTTATCGAGTTGTAGACTGTTTACAAATACATCAAATCTTAGGATACTCGTAATGTTATAGAATCAAGCAGACGTTGTGAGGTCGTGGGAATAGAATAAATGTATTATCTCTTTGAATACAGTGGCTTTTAAATCATGTTCATCTGTTAAGCAGATTAGAATTGAAGTATACATATTAATTTTATGAAACCTGATTTTCTTTCTTCAGTTAAATAATGAGATAAGTCGAATAAAAATTTAAGTAATGACAGCGTCCTTGATGAAAAGTGTCCACCAATAGGAGTCTCTATATACTTTTTATATCACTACTTTTTACTCACTGAAATGGACCAAACAATGCGACTGTGATCAATATCATTGCATGAATAGGATGACAATCGTTTAATATTAATACATAGACTTGCGATAATCTTATGGACAAAACGTGGCGTCTACAATGTGATACACATATAACAATAACAGGAGAGTCCCTTAAAATTCGTCATTAATAGTCACTGCAGCGAGGATAAGCGGAGCAGACGAGCTCGGCAGTAACACAACAAACAACCGACGCTAATTACGAGCGAACTGGGCGCGAGCGGAATGTCTTCAATGGTAAGGTCGTGAGTATATACATACGATCTTACACTACCGATCAACAGTATTTGGCCATCTGCACTTTTATTTAAATTACAAACAACATATCTCTAAAAATACTTTTGTTAGGTTTCAGTATTTCTATCTCAGTGTAAAACAATTATCTACATGAAAAAGTTATACAGACTATCGTTGTTTGCGAATCCCGGTCGTGATACTAAAATGGTGTTATTGCTTTTTACTGAGTGGACAAATAATTTTGAACGGCAGTGTATTTAACACGCTCCACATTCACTAACATTTGTTATACCTACCACATGTGTTAAGTTGAAAATTTTTTTTATCTCATAATGCTATTTAATTAGAGGTAATATAAAAAAATGTTACGTTTAATCATTTGCTCCAGTATTCTATCCACGGGGATGTATGTATACATAAGCACATCCAAATTTTTGTTTGAGATGTATTGAAGTTGAAAGCTTTTTTTCTACGTTTCAAAAAAAAACGTAACATCACGCCTGTTATCCCCGAAGAGGTAGGCAGAGGAGTGTAGATCACTCCTACGTTTCACCAGTTACGTTTACGTCCCACTATGGAATAGGCTATGGAACATGCTTGTAAATGTTGTTTTATTTATCATTAAAATAAATATATTGTGTTTAAAGTAGGACACTTAATTTGTTGTGTTACATCGTTGCGTCAGGTCGCTTACTGGGTAGGCAGAAAGCACCGAGAGATTAATATCGCTATCATTACAAAAATATGACTAGCGTACTGAGAACGACTCCCTCATTGATCGAGTAGTTGCAAGCAAGACAGCCGATTGGGAGGACCTGGGTTCAAATCCCCGGTCGGGTACTATTCGATTTTTCTAATTTAGAATTTCTAGCAGTGAGTCGGATTCTG
Source organism: Croniades pieria auraria (assembly GCA_018248815.1). NCBI lineage: Eukaryota > Metazoa > Arthropoda > Insecta > Lepidoptera > Hesperiidae > Croniades > Croniades pieria. The sequence goes on from DWJK01004493.1 coordinate 4,337, forward strand.
GATCTGCGCCCGCTGTATGGCAAAAGGCTTACCACATATTATATGGGACGTAAACGTTACCGATGAAACTTGGGAATGTACTACACTCCTCTGCCCACCCCTTCGGGAACATTAGCAAATATGGACAATGGTACAAAACACATTAAAAAAAATGAGATAATCTTAATATCAGTGGGTCATTAAGCACGTAATATAAAACAGTACAAGGGCAGTCCACGCCGTCTCAATCGAGTCACGACATCTGAAACCTGAAAACTGACGGTTCAATGACGAATCCGACTGACCTACCTGTATGAAGTGTTCACTATATCATATCTAATCAATACTCTCGACGTACAGAGACACATTATCTGAACCGCTATCTCCTAGTCTCCACATTTTTATCGAAAAGAGTCTGTAAAATATAAAATATATTTTATGATAATCGGATTATAACAGCGAGAACCGACCCGCCCGGATAGTAACTACCCCTCAACAAATCCTCCCTTTATGAGCGCGGACTCAATTTTAAATAAAGCTCTACGAAAATTCTCCGCCATAAAATTATATTTATCATTCTTAATACAAATATATTCTACTTTGGTTCTTAATAGAATACTGCTGCTAAGCAAACAGAACATTCGATTAAAATACGTGTTTCATATGATTTTGTATACTACGTAGAAAATATTGTTAAAATGCTTTATAGATTTTTGTTTATGATACGTTTAGATACACGAATTGTTAAACGTATACAGATCTTAACGTTTATATATTTTATATACGCAAATGTAACACCACGCCTGTAATCCCCGAAGAGGTAGGCAGAGAAGTGTAGTATATTCCCACCTTTCACCAGATACGTTTACGTCCCATGGAATAGGGGGTGAGCCTATTGCCATACACTGGGCACAGATCCACTCATTACTAGAAATTCTAAATTAGAAAGTTCAATAGTACCCGACCCGGGATTTGAACCCAGGACCTCCCGACCGGCAATCGCGCGTGCAACCACTCGACCAATGAAGCAGACATATATTTAATATACTGATATTTAATCATGTATGTAATAAATATTGATTGAGTCAGAGTACCTCGAAAAAAGAAACGTAATACCTATTTATTATGTTATTTAATTTACAAACATAAAAATGTATATAAGCAACAAGTTCCAACGACTTCAGCTAACACCGGGATTAATACTATTTATATAACATAAAAAAACTCATAAGCTTAGTGTGTACCTCATAATTGTAAAGTGTTCAGGTGACACTAGAAGTGATACACAATTGCACACAGCGGCCAGTTAGCTCGCGATCGTCAGCTCATTAGCCACCGCGGCGCTAACGGCAGACTCGGCGATTAACGGCAGACTCGGCCACTAACGGCAGATTCGGCCACTAACGGCAGACTCGGCCACTAACAGCAGACTCGGCCACTAACGGCAGACTCGGCAACTAACGGCAGACTCATCCACTAACGCCAACTTTGAACTGGCGTTTTTACGGCCAGAGTTATACTCGAATGAATATTCCTTTACGTTACTAGCGAGCACTATTCCAAAAGCATCACAGTTATCCAGATATAAGAAAGAAAGACACATTAATTTAAAACACCTAAATTGGTCCTTATTTTAAAGGACATGAATAGTACATTAATTTAAAGGACTTGACTTTGTGTACAATACATTATTTTAAGAGCTTGGGAATCCTAATTATACGGAAGCATCCTCATTTAGTCCTTAAAGTTCTTTAATTTGAAACGGAAGTCACATGTCTGACACTGACTGCAGCATATTAGTTGTGTTTCCGGTTGACTATAGAACATCGCCCAATTACTGCGTGGACCATTTCTTACCATGATGCTTTAGTGCGAATTGACGGAAATACGAATTAATGGACAATATAGATGTTGCATGTTTTTAAAGTGCTCTTAAGGCGCCAAAAATGTCAATGATTAATACTAACGATAACATTTGGACCCAACTACTGAACGAGTCCCCCGAAGCACGAAAACGGATGTGAAAACTCCATGTCCACTCATCCTTCCACTGGTTTCTTCATTTCATAGATTACGTCCAATCTGCTAGCTCAACACAGCAACGTCAGAGAGACGGAGAAGTAGAACGTAGTGAGGAAACATGCACATCTTAAAGTTAGATAAAGTTTGTGAACAGTGCAAACCCGCATCCGACGAGCGTAGAAAACAATGACCTTAACCCTCCTCATGTTCTCGAAAGAGCGTGTCGACTATGCAACGAATAAAGAGTAGTTGTCGATGATTTTGACGATATTGTAAGAACATACGAGGTTTTCTATGTACATACATTTACCATCTGTGCCTAATTTATAAATGCCCTATTGTCACTCCTGTCGAACCCTCTTTCTGGCATCCATAAAATATTCAGCACGAAACACGCAGAGAAGATATAACTGACACTGTACATGAAAATAGCTATTTGTAGTGAGACTGCGTGCTCTAAAAATCTAAAACAATGAAAAAAACCCGGTCTTTTGACATAGCCAACTGAAATGAAAAAATATGACGGGTTTCACGCCCGGAACGCCGACTAGTGTCCTATATTTCAATCATTTCTAAAAAGATCTAAAATATTTATTCATAAAGTTATGTTATACAAGAAATTGATAATTAGGTTGTCACATTTTGAACGAGTTAATTAAACGGTGGATAATTAATAAAATTAAGTAAAAATTGATATATTCTACACTTAAAACCATAAACATAATATTGTTGTTATTATTGGAACATTTTAATTAAATCATATTTATAAACTTGAAACATACAAGAATTTTATATTACAGAACAAAAAAAGTCGGTTTTTGTTTACAATATTGTACACTCGATTGCGTAACAGGCAGTTTTATTTAGAAACAACTATTTTGTAGTCAAGAATACCTTAACTAAAATTCCGGTTTAAAAGTCGAATAGTAAGGAAAATACCTCTATAGTCCATCAACGATAAGGGCCAATTAAAAAAATCGTCTAATCCATACATCAAACATAGCTCCACAAACATCCTGCAGAGGGCGGGAAAGTGTGGGAACGTAAACCGGTCGCTTCGGGAATTCGATATTCGAAGTTCGAATTTCGAACCGTTCCGCTTTCGATTTTTGAACGTGTTTATAAAATCTGGCCAGTACCGCCAGATGGCGGTGAAGCAAAATTGTGCTCCATGAGATCATATTCTTCTCTCTTAATAACAAATGCAATATTCGCAAAACGGAGATTTCGAAAACAACGCAACCACCTGACAAATATATATTTCTTAAATAAAAAATTAATTATCTCAGACCAAAAATCATTTAAAAAATAGATCTTGTTCGTATAATTTAAGTTAAGCTACTATGAAGACTTAACAGACTGTCGCAACGATAAAATATACCCTAACAATGTGCAAGTTAAGAATATATTTAAAAGTACATAGAAATAACTGTAATTTAATGTTTACAGCCTGTGATTGTTTTAATCCAGGCCACATTTCATTCGTGGCGGCGTTTTAAAATAATATACAATAAGTTTACAAAACATCCCAGTGTCCCGTGTTGGAGATTTTATGATTTCACTCGCTGTACTGTCGCTTGTGAGTGAGTAATCGCTGCACCTAATTATACAGGGTTGCCACTGTAGAAATAGTTTTGAACGAGAATAGTACGAACTAATTAACTGAATGAATGAGATGAAGTGATAAGCTGATGAATGGGAGCTTAAGTAAAATAGTTTATAAAGGCTTTTAAAATATAAACTTTAAAATATACACACGTTGAAAAAACACGATATTCATATGTTTACCGAAAAAATACTAAATAGGGAATCAAACGTGTTTTATTTGTTCGGAATATTTGGGAATTACCGCAAATAACGTATAATGAAGAAATGGGACATTTAATAGTGTGTATGCAGCCTTATTTTGATCTCTCTTCTCATTATTTACGTAGGCACAGACAAAGAGATAATAAATAATTATAAACTATAATGAATCACTTTCATGATTGTGCAATCTCTCTTAAAATGTATGCACAATGTATATACCATAGAAATGAAAAAATAAAGAAATGGCCTGCTTTGTGAAAGCTACAATGTTTCATCGTACTAGTTACTTTAAAATTTAAAGTTTAAATTCTTCCAGCAAGTGATCTACAGCCTTCACTTTCTTTTCTTGCCTCGTTCTTTTCCTGACTATCTCGTTAGTCGAGTGGTTGCAAGCGCGACTTCTGATCGGGAAGTCCTGGATTCAAATCCTGCGTCGGGTACTACTGGGTTTTTCTAATTTAGAATTTCTAGTAATGACTCGGAGTACGTATCTGTGCCCGGTGTATGGCAATATGCTTAACACCTATTCCATAGGATTTAAAAGTAACTGGTGAAACGTGGAAGTGTACTACTCTCCTCTGCTTACCTCTTCAGGAATTGTAGGCGTGATGTTATGTTACTTTAATCTCGACTATAACAAGATAATCTGGAGCCTCCAAATCCTAAGAACTATTCTGCTAGGAGCTAACGACTAAGATTAATCATACATCTTTTGACGATTTGCAGTTAAAAAGTCTATATATACCGATTCTACTATTAATACGATTGAATAACCCAAGCGATGTCATTAATAATTTATCTTCCGTTGTGTTATATATTTAATAGTTTGTGCCGATGCAGACCACGTGGTGTAACCAACAAAATTGTCTATTATTTTCTTCTCTGCACGTTATATTGTCTATGGGAAGTACACACAAGTAGATATATGTATACGTGTACGTACAAGCTTAGATATTATCTATGCATTTCTTCGACAATGTATTAATTGAGGTTCATTTAAAATGATACGTTAAATCAGAACTAGAATCGTTATCTGTGATGTGTGTAATGATTACTAACGAACAATTGTATTGTTATTATTATATGTACATATTAAATGGTATGATTGAGGTTTTAAGAATACTCCATAATTTATAGTTCTATTGTTATATTTTGTCATCACATGTTATGTGTACTGTATTTTCTAAGAATTTCAATATAGATGGTAATGACTATGAAAAAAATAGATGTCTTACTTGGTCTCCCAAAGAGTATTAGGAAAAACTCAGGAATATTATTATTATTATAACAATATTACAGATTTTTATAGAATAGAGTTGAATATGTGAACTTATTGTAGAGCGTCTACATTAATTTATAATTTTATTCTTTGTTTATACGATAATAAGCGAAGGAATACATCATGAAGGAAAACACATTGTCTTTGAGTTGTCCATGATGTTTTCTAAGAGATGCAAAGTCAATCCCAACTTGTACAGTAGAGCAGACTCTAGTATTAACCCTTCGTTTTTAGCGTAGTCACATATCCTACCGCGGAACGTTGACAGGTTGATAATGATGATGATATGAGACCTAAAATAATAACCTATATATATTCTTAAAATATAATGCGATTTTTTAACTTAATTTGCGATTATAAATTATTCTCCCATCGCACTCATTCAAAAAACCAAGTTATGATACTATGAAATTTCCAAATCACTGAATGCCTCGCTTATCAAACTTTTGCATGAATAAAAACAGCGGAATACATCAGAGAACAAAGATAAACAATGTACGTAATGAAAATGAGAAAAATATTTATTGCAAACAATCAAAACACAAGCGTAATATTGTACTGAGTACATTACTATCATTTTAATTAGAGCAAGAAATGGTTCAGTTTTCATTCAAAACAAAACCTCATCGTGGCTCTCGGGTGCATTTTTAATTTGCTCCCTCCCCGCACTCTCCTCTATGTTTCTAAACAAACTGAAAAAAAAAATTTCACAATTACCACCACTATCTCATTTTTAACCCCCGCTTTAAATGAAACACGTCGGGAACATCCCTCCGCTTGGTTTTAATGACCACTTGTTTCATAAACACGTCGTGTTCACTAGTTACGTTCTGTATTCGTATTCGTGTCATATACATACACCAACTAGTATACATACCTCTAATAAAAACTAATGTATTCAACAGTTGTGTGCGAGAGAATTTGTGTATTATCAAAATTTCCTATAAATTTCAATGTTTAGTATAAATTAAGATAATGCGGAAGCTATGGTTGCGAGAGGCAAGACTGTAGTTTCTGGACAGAGCATTAGTTAATGGAAACTGCTGGCTGGTTCAGTTCAAAGCCCAATGTGCTTGGAATAAAAAACGAAATGTTTCAATTCAGCCTTCTTAAATACCATGTAACGATCAAATGGAGCTTCACTTAGATTGGAAAAAAAATATTAATTTGACTTGAAATTTTGCTATTAAATGTTTCGTGAGTATTTATACACATAATTAAAAATATAACGGTTTAACTCACGTAGGTTTTTCGGGATTGCCCGACTAGTTTCGGACCTGTACGAGGTCCTTCCTCATGAGCTCCCGTCGCTTGCAGCGAGGTCGCGACGGAGACTGAGTCTCCGTTCGAAACTAGTCGGACAATCGACTTACATTTTTAATCAGTGATGTGATGATGAGTCATGATAATGTATTTTTATGGATTCTGAAAATTATCTCATAAATATTTTTAATAATTATAATCATATATGAAAAGAGCGATGAATATAGAAGTAGAGAGAATTAGGTATTTAGTACTCGGTGGTCTCTGCGTACCGCGTAAAAGATTTGGCGTGATAATGTAATAAATCTGTTGGAACTGAAAAAGAATCTACTAATATTGCGAAACAATTATAGACATGACCTCCTGGGATCAAATTAAACACTGACGCAGTCTCAGAACAACTGACGTTACGAAATTTGAGCAAAAGTTCCTTTTTTGACCTGGGCAATCTGTGAGAAAGATTTTAGGCAAATTCAACATCTTAGGTCTTGAAAGTAGTTTGGCGTCGGTGAAAAAACCTTGTTTTGAAATGTTATACTTAAAATAATTAAAATAAAAAACACATCCATCTTTCAATAGCATTAAATAAGTGTTGAAACCGAAAATATTTTTGTTTAAACTTTTCAATAATAAAACTGACATTAACTTTCATTTTCACCTTTCGGAGTTGCACCGGTACACTGATATTTATTAAATTTTCTTACTAACATGTTCTATTAAATAATTAAATACCCAGAATTAATTAATTCGTTACTCTGTCATAATAAACATTTACCTCAAAAGCTATTCTAAGCCGACGAGGCACGAATAATGTTAGAAACTACGTTGCCTGCGTAAATCAAAATTAGCGTGCGAGTAGACAGTGTCTAATGAGAGGTTAAGTCCAAGTCAAACGTTTGTTACGTAAATAACAAATCGTCTGTTTAACAATAACACTTATTATATGTGTTATAAAACGAATGCAATTTGTCATAGTCGCCATTTGTCACGGACACACAGACAGTTGCACATAACTGCACTGTAGTTAGGATGTATGGAGAAGGCATCGAACGAAAAATGATAGCTTAAACAAATTATCGAATGTAAAATTAGTGTTATAATAAATGTTACATATTAGTAGCCTTTCAGAGAGACTCCGAGCATAGCTCGCTCCATAGCTCGCTGAGCGACTTTGAACTGGTGGATTAGGCGCACCGTAAGTGTTCACGTTTCAGCTCCGTATGTCATGACAGGTAGGACGCACTGGTTGAAAACTTTAGTTTTCAGGCACTGCGGTATGGA